>SEYY01011952.1:0-10812 GCA_009176605.1 Armadillidium nasatum | reverse complement strand
GTCCCTCATCACACAGTGAATGTCTTCTTTTGATGTTTTCCATTTGCCTAGAATTTCATCAAACTTTGTGGATATATATATTCTCCAGTGTGTCGTTCTTCAAATGGAACAGCACCTAGTACAAAATTAATTCTTTCAAATTCCTGGTTAATTGTATGTGCAGCAAATCTCAACAGCGACACACCAGCAGAGGAGTTCGACCATATATCCGTAGTAAACGAAAGCTTACTCTCCTGCATAACTTTTTCTACTACTTTCTTTATATTCTCGAAGACTGATTGAAACATTTCATCACAAATAAACGATGAATAAAATTTGCGCTGCTTTAGTTTGTACTGAGGAGAAACTTCAGATATTAGCCTTGTGAAACCAACATCTTCGACATGACTAAATGGTAAATCATCCATTACTATCATCTCTGCAATACGCCTATCCACTTTTCTTGATCTGATGTCTGATGAATTCCAAAATTTTGTAGAACGTAAGAACTGTTAAACATTTCTTTGCTTAATAACATTTTTCATTTGCAGGGAAGCAGATTTCTTTTCTCTTTCTAATCTTTCAGCCTTCTCCTTCTTTTGCTGCAATTCTTCATTCATTACCTCTGTAAACTGTGCCTTGTGCATAGATTTCAAATGATTTTTCAAAGATGATGTTCCCCGTCCTTTCCTAGAATAGGTTTTCTTACAAATAGAACATTTTGCACTATCATTTAATTCTTCAGTAAAAAATTTCCACACAAAACTACACTTCGCCATAATTTATTAAATTTACATAAACACTATGATAACAGTCGATAACCAAACTCTACAACGGCACGTGTGCAAGATAAGCAGAATATATTTGGCGTGCCACTTACTCTCTCAAGTATGAAACGGTTGCCAATAATTTAATTTTAGGATGTGTATTTATTTTTTATAATTTCTATAGATATTAACAAAAATTCGAATAAGAAAACTTGATATTATTATGGAACCAAACGGTTTTAAATCATTTTACATACTTTTCATTTCATTTTATCTAATTATATTTCATATCAGCAGTTAAAACAATTTTATGGTAATATCTGAAAACGTTTCCGGAGACTCAAGGAAAAAGGAATACAGATCGAATAAAAATGATTCATCACAGCGATCATACCCCAAATGCGACTCACTCACATACATATACACATACAGACACACACACACACATATATATATATATATATATATATATATATATATATAATATATATATATATATATATATATATATATATATATATATATATATATATATATATATATATATATATATATATATATATATATATATATATATATATATATATATATATATATATATATATATATATATATATATATATATATATATATATATATATATATAATATATATATATATATATATATATATATATATATATATATATATATATATATATATATATATATATATATATATATATATATATATATATATATATATATATATATATATATATATATATATATATATATATATATATATATATATATATATATATATATATATATATATATATATATATATATATATATATATATATATATATATATAATATATATATATATATATATATATATATATATATATATATATATATATATATATATATATATATATATATATATATATATATATATATATATATATATATATATATATATATATATATATATATATATATATATTTATATATATATATATATATATATATATATATATATATATATATATATATATATATATATATATATATATATATATATATATATATATTATATATATATATATATATATTAGTGATGGATCGGATGTCATATTTTCTCATTGCGGATGCGGAAGTCGAATTTTTAAAATGCGGATGCGGATGTTGAATTTTCGAAAATGCGATGCGGATGTTAATTTTGGATGCGGATGCGGATGCGGATGCCACATATATATATATATATATATATATATATATTATATATATATATATATATATATATATATATATATATATATATATATATATATATATATATATATATATATATATATATATATTAGGGATGGAGAGATACCAAAATTTTAACCGATATCGATACCTATAAATTTACCTATACCGAGTACCGATACCAATATTTTTACTGAACTCATGAAAGGTTGAAACAATATTGAAAATATTAAATGTTCATAAAATAAAGGTTTTCTGCTATTTGTAATACCTAGTTATTTTGTAGTCATATTGTTAAACAAAACTAATGATAGGTGATATAGGGTTGGATGCCACCAAAACTTTGCATCCGACTTGCCCTAGTGCATGGTCTATTTTCTTCATTAATTTCTGCAACATTCCATTTTGTTGAATACCACCTCACTCTTCTTTTAGACCAAACCTCTTATTCTGTCTCCTCTTAGTGTCTCTTCAATTTTCGGCCAAAGGAGGTTGCTTTGCATATGTGTGCTACAATTTTATTTTCTCTCGTGTCATTAATCTGGAGTCTTCTGAATTTTCCACCTTGAGGCTAAAGCTCTCTTGCCATTCTACATCTAAATTCATTTGTTGTTTACTAATCTATTTTATTGACTATCTTGAATTCTTTGACTATCTAAACTCCAAAACAGAGAACATTCTCTGTTCTTCTCCTTTCTCTAAAATCATCATATTACGTGATTTCAATGTTCACCGCTGCCACTTACTTTCTTCTTCGGTAAACGTGCCTTTTAATTCTTCATCCAAAACGACCTTGAGTAGTTGGGTACAGCTCCCTACTTGTATCCCTGATCGTCTTGGAGATAAACCTAACAAAATAGACCTTTTTTAAATTTCTAATCTTTCTCCTTATACTGTCAAACTTTATCCTCCTCTGGGTTCTTCCGATCACTTTCTTATCTCTGTATCCCCTTCTATTTTTTCAAGTCTTTCGAGGAAACGTTTGTGACATTTCGGTGCCCAAGCTTGTCGGACTTTCGGTTGTACTTCTTTGATTTTCTGTGGAATAATAATGGTCCTCCTTTCTTCGACATCTTTGGTTTTTAAATTTAGGGCGATAATATATTTCTAAGAGGAATATCATATCGCTTCAGTGGAGGTGTCCCTTTGCTTGTGCCGAGCATGTTACCGAGATGATTCACTGTGGCATTGAGACGACATTCTATAATCTTTCCCTTCTTCTAAACCTTGGTTTAACTCTGTTTATTCTCGTACTATTTGCTGTAGGGATGTTGCCTTCAGGAATTACCGTGGTTTTCAAACTTCTGAAAATCGTTCAATTTATATTTCATCCCGAAATCGTGTAAAATTAATTTTTGTTCTTCGAAACATCAAACTCTCATTTCTCAATACAAAATTCAATATTTTTTCTGGCTTCTCTTCCTCTCTTTCAGGCAGTTTGCCAAAAAATGTCAACTCAAACTTTGCCTCTTCCTCTTTCCCTCCACTTGTATTTTCTTTCAGCCCAATTGCCGTTTCACCTTTTTCAAAAAACTGAACTTTTTTGCTCAGACTATTGTCACTAATTCAACTTTAGATGATTTCGGGACTACACCTTCTCCTTCAACCCTCCTCCATCCCCAACTCATTTTTGTTTAAAATTGTAATTTCTTCTAAAGAAGTCCTTTTCTGCTCTCTCTTAGAAAATGGATGGTATTCCTCCTATTGTTCTAAATACTTGTGTTTTTTAGCTTGCACCCTGCTTTGGCAAATTATTTCGTTTCTGTCTTTCTACTTCAACTTTCCCTTCTCACTGGAAACGTGCTCTCATTCAGCGTGTGCCGAAAAAGGGGACCTCTGCAACTCTTCAGCAGCCGTCCCATTTATTCAATCTCCGATCTTTAAAAGTTACTCGTTAAGAGTTTGAAAGATCTCAAATCTTCTAATCTTATCTCAGATCGCAAGTATGACTTTCGTAAAAAAGTTCTATTGGTGATTTTCTTTCCATTCTCCCTGACTCTTGGTCCTCCTCTCATCGGTATTTCAGTAAATCTTTTGGTGTCTCACTAGACATATCGAAAGCCTTCGATATTGCTGCACAAATCTTTGATTTTTAAACTTGTCTCTTTCGGAATTTATCCTCTCTGATTTTCTTTCCTGTCGTTCTATAGCAGCTGTTGTAGACTACCACAGTTCTTCCTTAAAATTTATTAATAGTGGTGCTCCTCAGAGACCTGTCCTAACTCCAAATCTTTTTCTAGTTTTCATTAAAGACTTTCTCTCGATTATTTAATCACGTATCCACTCCTATGCTAATGACTCTACAAAAATAGTGGCCTTGGAACAACTGGCCTCTGACCTTTCTCGTATTTCGATATGGGGTAGAATGACAATGATAATACAGCGCTGATAATAAATATTGAAAGACAGTAAAAAACAAAAAGGCAGTTAAAAATAAAACTACAAATAAAAACGAAAACAAAAAATACAAAAACAAAACATCAAAAAAACTAACCAAACAAAAACAAATCACAGGAAAGATATAAAAAAAGTCCCAAGATATGGAGAATAGCAGACGGGACATTGCCATTAATTAAGGGGAGGGGGGAATTTCTTTATGTAGAGTGATTCAAGGCTTCTACCAAGTTCAGAAAAAGCAGAGCAAAGGACTTGAAAATCACGAACAGAGTCAGGGTGACCAGTGGTACAGGAATGATCCCGTATAGCAGAATGTTCAGGACTCGCTAGGGGTCTCGCAGTCCTGTAAGATACTCCCAAATGTTTAGGCCAATCTGGCCTATGTAGTTGGAATTGCAGCCAGCACACTTAAAAACATATACGACAGAGGACTTGTGTAATAAAGGGAAAGACTTTTTGAATTCAAAACAAAAGTCTACAGTTGAAAAATTAATTGGAATAAAATGAAAATCACAGTGAGGGAAAAATAAAAGTTAATTTTTCTTCATCTTTTATTATCTTTATTGTTTTTCATTCCTCCATTTCTAATTACAATTATTTTATCTTACTTTTAGTTTTTATTCTGCTAATTATATGCATATGGGTGTGCTTTTATATTTTTGTTTTTTTCTCATCAACCTTTTAAATTTTTCCTGTGATTTCCAGTCTGTTCTGCAGTTAAGATGTTCTCATGAGTTGAAGTGTGTTTTTACTTAATACTTTTTGCTCTTTTGTAAAATTTTTCATTATTAATTTTTGTGCATTTATTTTTTTGTTTTTAATTTCATTTTAGCCGAATATGAATCCCTGTGATTCGAAACGTCCAAATAAAATATGTTCATCTTTGTGTTGGCCTTAATTTTAATCATTTATATATATATATATATATATATATATATATATATAATATATATATATATATATATATATATATATATATATATATATATATATATATATATATATATATATATATACTTTTTAAAAACTTCACAATGTTCTATTTTTTAAAATATACTGTAAATATATAAAGTTATCGAATAATTTAGGAGGTATAACTCCCCAAACTATTCATGCTCCCTATCCACTGACTGCTACTAGGCATGGCATAAACTAATCTATTTTGTAATAATGTTTTTGATTGGCTAATGAGCTTAATCTAATCAATCAAATTCTGCTTATTTATGTGCATATATGTAGTACCTGAGGTAGGTAACGCGGAAATGGAGCCGATTGTACATCAAGTTATTAAAGAAGGAAACCGATAACATTAAGGTGAAAACAGGAAAAACATTTGGTGAAAAGGTAATACCAGAAGAGCTCTTAAGATTTTGTGAGAATTTTCTGTCAAGAAGAAAAAATTCTAGTAATTTAGCAAATTAATGTCCATAAATCTGGAGAAATAAAAGAACAAAATTGCAACACAGTCTTATGCATAGCAGTATCAAAGATATTACAAACTGAACAGGTTATAATGCATGAAATTTCCAAATATTCATTAAGTATTTTCCTCACCAACTTCCCCTTCAACCTTGGACGACAATTACGTAAAAGAGCACTACTTTTGTTCTGATGATGATGATGTCAAAGTGAGTTGTAGATATGCTTTATTGACTGTGAAAACGTTTGCGACAGGGTAGGACACAATGACTTTATGAAATAATTGAGAATCTGGACAAAGATGAGAATGATGTGATCATAATTTCAATTATACTGGAGACTGTTAAATCAGTGGTTAGGTAATGTATCTAACTAATAATCAATTATAATGTTAACAGATTTACTCAACTTTTACTGCAGGATTCTTAAGAGAATAAAAATAGGAAAGCGAATTCTCGATATTAGAAATGCTGAGAAATTTTTTTGTCTTAGTAATTCATTCTGAAAGTAGTTTACTGAGCGCAGTAAAGTATATGCATAAGCGTTAATAGAAATAATTAATAGTATAAACGAATTAAGAGAGTGTAGAGAGAAAAAAAACAATGTGTTTAGGGACAGCGGAAGGTGTATGGATCAGATTTACCTTGAAAATGCTGGCAAAAATATTCTCAGATAAGAAGAATGACGTTTTCGTTTGCTTCACTGATTTGGAAAAGGAATCAGACAGTGCTCAAAGAGAGGAATTGTGTTGAGTATTGGAATGTTAAGGAGTTAACGAAAATGTTAAATGCGATTAAAGCATTTTATGGAATAGTAGAAAGTGCGCTAAGTTTAAGTGAATGGGAAGGGGAGTTAGTTTCAAGTAGGAGTGACAGAATTTTTCACGGTTATTTATAGATAGTGTAGTTACGGATATGGACATAATTGGGAAAGGAGCTGAAATGTGACTATATAAAAGTAATTGTGAGACTAGAGTTTTCCTATTTGTTGAATATACTGTATTAGTAGATGAACCAAAAGATAAACAGCAAAGGTTTTGTTTTTGAGTTTGAACGAATGCACCAAGGGAAATGGCTAAAAATTTTGGGAAAAACTAAAAGAAAAATGTTAATCTGGGTTGGATAACAGAGGTCAATTGGGATAGCACTACAGAAACTACAGTCTTTAGGTACTTATGAACTGATCATGAGGATTTTGGATGGATGGACGGAATGAGATTAACTGTAGATTTGCAGATGGTGAAGGAGCATTAAGCAGTCTTACAAAAACATGCAACAATGGAAATTTATCTCGAATGGCAAAAGTGAAATTTGCTGCAACTACTTTACCTGGATGTGAGACGTGGATATTAAATTTTAAGAAGAAAAAAAGGGTTGAGGTTTAAGAAATCGAAGGGTTACAAGAGATATTCGTCGAGTAAGGAGAAGAGAAAACATTTGAAATATAAAAATTAAAGGTATGTAATATAAGGCGTTTAGTGGAGAGTAAATCAAAGCTACAGAGATGGTATGGACACTTGCTTAGAATCGTGATAAGAGATTCGCTAAGAAGGTTTTTATGTCCAAAGTGATTTACAATAGGAGAAGGAGCAAACACACACAAAGTTTGCATAATGATTAATTAAAGGAGTTACTAATAGCAAATGGTATTATTAGTATGAATCAAGATATATATATATATATATATATATATATATATATATATATATATATATATATATATATATATATAATATATATATATATATATATATATATATATATATATAAATAAATAAATAAATAAATAAATAAATAAATAAATAAATAATAAATAATAATAATGACTTCCAATGCTTTAGAAATTTCTTCAGAGGTAAGTTGACTTGATATAAGTCGAAACACGGAACTCTTTCTTTAAAGACATCTAGAGAGCTTATTATCCTCTCTCAACGTAAAATTACTTCAATTAGTTTCTTTGATCCCGTAGCAGAGAATTTAATAATAGTTTGTGAAAGTTTCATTTCTTCTGGTCAAATTTATTCAATATATGTCTATTAATATTTTACAATTCTTAAACAGTAATTTTTAAAGTAATTTTAATCCCTATACTCCCATATTTAATTTATAAAATTATTTGAACTTAAAATGGAACAATTAAAATTGTTATTCAACAATACATTGTACGTAAATTATAAGAATAATATATATATATATATAATATATATATATATATATATATATATATATATATATATATATATATATATATATATATATATATATATATATATATATATATATATATATATATATATATATATATATATATATCGTGGCTATAACGGTAGAGTGATTGACTCACGTGTTTGAGTGCGCCGGTTCGATCCCACTTGCGGATCGAAGAAAAGTTCCTCTTCTCGAATAGGGCAATGTCCGTGAGATGTATGATATATATATATATATATATATATATATATATATAATATATATATATATATATATATATATATATATATATATATATATATATATATATATATATATATATATATATATATATCAGAAGAGAAAGCTATTCTAACTTAAATGGTAACTTAGGCGTAAGAATTTAACTGAATTTGGAAATGCGTAAGGTAAGATTCTCCAATTAAAAATTGAAGAAGTTATAAATAATGTGATCTGTGTCTGAGTATCATAACGCGATCAGTCGGATGGTATCCAGCTCCGTGACACGGGATCACATTGTAAACGTTACAGCCAGGACAAGAAGAGAGTTTTGACTACAAGAGACGACTAATATTTGCTGATGAGAGAATTGCGAACGAGGGTCCACTAATACCTTCTGAATGATCTCGTGATTATAAGGTATATGCGAATTTCAGCCTATCAAACGACGGCACAATGAGCGGGAGAGCTTCACCAGCTCTTGGAGCGAACGGATCGTTCGCTCTAAACTGGTGGAGGCCTGAAGGGCAGTATTTTGTCTGCCTGGAGGGACGGCATATGCCCTAGTTGGTGAAGTCCGCTCTCAGAAACAAAACAAAACAAAACAAACATGAAGCAACTAGCAAGTATGAGGGCTTTCACCGTTCTGCTGCTCAACAACTTACACAAAGTTCAACTACTACAGTTCGCTAGGAATCCGGTATATTAGACAGTCGACGATTGTAGGAATATGAATATTACTGAGATCTACACTTAGTCGTGATAGAGTTCATCGTAATCGCGGTGAAATTATAGAGCATGCAACATGACACCAAGGTAGCCGTTCGGAGGTGGGTCCAAAATGTTCTACGACAGTATTTGCTTCGACTTTTAACTCCCTCGTCTCCATACACCAGAAATCATTGAATGAGCACGTATTGCAAGCGGTAATCAAAGCACGTAGTGGTTTAAAGCATTATAAGTTGCACATAATGGATGTTAACCAGTAGCACTAAGTTTTGAACGTTCTCCAACAATTGCACTTCCCAAGTAGCAAAGTGTATTATTTTTGTTTGTTTTTTTTTTTACATTTTACCACCACTCACGGGCAGAGTTCTTTTTCAAGGAGGGTGGGGGGGGGGGCTTAATTAAAGAATAAATGTGTTGTTTTTTCATGAAATAAACATTCCCTTCCACAGATTGTACGGTGTCATTACGCAGACCCTAAAGGTAGTAAGACATGACGTCGTATTTCATATGTTGGGCGATAATTTTGAACACGAATATATATATATATATATATATATATATATATATATATATATATATATATATATATATATTATATATATATATATATATATATATATATATATATATATAATCGTTGTGTTGTGTCTACCGCAGGCCACATCCATTCCCCAATATTCACCCCCTCACCAATCTTTTCCACCCTCCTATTCTCAGTCAACCGCACACCCCACTCCTAGCTCATCCCTCAATAACTTCTTGACCCCACTCATCCAGCCTCTCCTCGGTCTCCCCCTATCTCTCACACCTTCCACTTCTGATACAAATACCTTTCTGGCCAATCTCTCATCATTCATCCTACAAATATGTCCAAACCATCTCAGCATGCTCTATTCAGCTCTTTTAACCATACTCCGTCTACAGATACACATCTCCTTTATTCTAACATTGATAACTATCTCTTCAACTTATATCACACACCTCCCTCAGCTCCTTCATTTCAAAAATCTCAACCTTTTTCTTTTACTCGCATTCAGCCTCCATACCTTGCTCCTTTACATAACCACAGGTATACAGCATCCCTCAAATATTTTCACCTCATGTCTCTTGGCAACCTTCCTCTTCTTCAAGTATCCATCAAACCTCCCAACACCTTCTCCGCTTCTTAAATTCTATGCCCTACTTCATCACCCTCACTACCATCCCCCTCCCACTACAAAATTAATGCCCAGATATTTAAATGAATTAACCACTGCAATCTCTCACTACGCACTTTAATTTCCATTTCATCTCACCCATCCACACTCCTCCCTCCCCATTTATTCATCCATAACACTCTACTCTAACCAGCATTTACTCTTAAACCCAACTCTACACACCCTTTTACAAACTCTTCCACCAGTATCCTTAAACTTCCTTGTGTCTCCTCCAAATGTACATCATCATCCGCATACAACAACGCATTTGCAACACATCCTTTTGCTCCCTCATTCTCACGCCTCTACCTACCCTTTTCATCTTTCTAACTACTTTTTTAAATAAATTAAAAATCTCCGGAGACATTACACAACCCTACCTCAATTCATTATTAATATCAAAAAACTCAAGACTCCATTTTATTTACTCTCATACACGTTCTACTGTTCCTAAAAAATGCTCTAATACCCTTCAGTACCTTCTCTTCAATTTATATAATATAATATATATATATATATATATATATATATATATATATATATATATATATATATATATATATATTATATATATTAGAAGAAGTACTTAAAAATCTTATCCTTATTTTATTATTACTACTAAAAAATAAATAAAGAAATGTGACAAATTTTTCAATCAAAAA
>SEYY01011951.1:17500-21408 GCA_009176605.1 Armadillidium nasatum | reverse complement strand
AATACGAGAAATATCAGAGGTAAGTTGCTCCAAGGCTACCCTTCTTGCGTCAATTAATCGATATATATATATATATATATATATATATATATATATATATATATATATATATATATATATATATATATATATATATATATATATATATTAGTGTTTGTGTGGTTTTTGCGGTAACTAATTTTATCACTAAAATTTAACTAAATTGATTATTTTTTTAAACAATAATTTATTAACATATGCTTTCATTTAACCAAATGATTTACAAGCAATTTGTAACAAATTTAACCTTGAAATGCTTATAAGAAAAAAAATTTTGTTTCAGATGTCATTCACTGATTTAATTTAATAATTTTAGAAAAAATTTCTTATCCCATATTTGCGAATCTATTTCAACGATCTATAATAACCAATTTTAAATGCAATTTTTTTTTTTTTTTTTTTAAATTAAACTAAGAATAAAGGAAAAACTTCTTTTTCGATTCTTAGCAGGAGGTCAACTAAAGTTAGGTCAACGGAAGGACAAAAGTCTGCATTTGCGCCACACCTCTCGCCATTATACGATTTTTTTTTTGCGACATTTTTGGCTCACGATTTTCAAGTTGCGTTTCCGGGTCGTTGATCTCCAGACGCGGAACTAAAATGAACGAAAAGGCAGATAGGGAGAGGATAATCTAAAAGGAAATTAAATTGGAATAAAAGTCTTTGCACGAAAAGTACATTTAAATTTAATAATAATAATAATAATAATAATAATAATAATAATAATAATAATAATAATAATAATAATAATAATAATAATAATAATAATAAACATCTAGGCTATAGTAGCTTTATAATATTTTATTAAGAAACGATCATGTAGATTGTTAATAATCTTTCAATGTGTTTTTATTTAACTATATAAATTTTTCGATTTTTTTATATACGAATCAAATTTTTAAAAAAAGGATTTTTTTGATTTTTTTTAGTTACAAGTTTTTTTTCATTAGTAAGCTTATTCGTCTAAGTAATAATTAAATAGTAAATATAATTAGTTATTTAGCATAATTAAGTAGGTTATTTATATTATAATTTTTGTAAAAGTACAAGCTATTTTAAAATTTTTATATTAAAATGACGAAAATGCAACTGTATTTAAATTTTAAAGAAAACGAGTTAACTATAGTATATTATTATTTTAAGAATATTTTATGGTTCTGTGCTGTTTTTTAATTTTTATTATTACATTATTAAGATAAATATTAAAATAAACAAAAATATTTATTTTTAGGATTGGAACTCTCAGCACTTAAATTTTGAAGAAAAATAAAACATTAATTTCTATAATTAGAAAATAAGTAAATAGAGACAATTAGATTTTGAATAGAATATTAAATGTAAGTGAATTGGTCCGATTAAATCAATTATTAAAATAAAAATTCATCTTGTGGGGGGGAGGGGGTAAAGATTGTTGAATGCTGGCACATTTCAATTTTAAAGCTTTTTATTCTCTTTTGTTCCTTTTTTTTTTACATAATTCTATGAAATAAGTTAGCTAAAAGTTTATATTTATATTTATAGATACTAGATAGCTTATATTTTTTTGTTTTTTTAATTAAATGAAATTTGTGATTAATAATGGTTGTTGCGTCACGGTCTTACTCGTACAGCTTGCAAAGTAAATAAATAAATAAAAATAATTAAATAATAATTAAAAAAATATTTCTATTGAAATTTTAAAACTAAAAAATTTTGTATAATTCACCCGCCATTTTCAGTAAATGTCTAAAGGCAGAATTCAAAAGTAAAATAGTGATGAGGGTTTCAATAATTTAGCAAAAAATATCGTTGGACGTTGATTAATTTTTTCTTCCAGCTCGATAAAATGCTAAAATTTATTTTAATTTTAACTCATCTTCTTTTTTTAAATTCTGTTATGATATTCTGAATTTAAAAATATGAAGACAGCGACGTTATTTAAAAAAAAAAAAAAATTAAATCAATAAAATAAAAAAATCGTAAAAAAGATTTTTTTTTAATTTGATTATTTTGCCAACCTTGATTAAAATCAACAACTTTTCACTTTGTTTTCACAAGCTTCTAAATTATCTTATTATGACATTATGACATTATTTTTGGTATATTTATTAAAAGTAGAAAAAAATATTGGACCAATCAAGGCATTTTTTAAAAAATTTATTTTTAATTTATAGAATAAAAAAAGATCGTACGTAATTTCAAAGTTTTATAAGATAAATTATTGGAATTAAAATTGAAAACAGATTTTCTAAAATACCTAAAACTGAACTTATTCAATGGTTTTTACAGGGTTTTTTTTTCTTAGTAACTATTTGCAAAGAAGAACAAAGAACAACGTGTATTACAGAGTTTTTCGTCACAAAAAATATCTTCGATTTTTTATTTATACCTTCAAAACTCAAAAGGTTGAATTTTTGACGTTTTTAATTGCTTTTAATCTTGAAATTTAATCTCAAATTCATTATGATCTATTATTCCATGTAATAAAAATAAATTAATAAAAACTAGAAAATTAGATGTAATAATAATAATAATAATAATAATAATAATAATAATAATAATAATAATAATAATAATAATAATAATAATAATAATAATATAAAAAGAATAAAAATAATAATCTCAAAATCTACACTTCTTTAAAAAGTTTCTATAAAAAAAATAATATAATTTTTTTTTTCTTATAATAACTATTGTCTCCAAGTTTCGAAGTTTGTAGGTTAAATAATAAATTTTATCAACAAAAAATCTGAACCGACCTTTAAAAGAATTTACCTGACTTTTCTTGAGCGTGTCTTAAATAACATGTCTTTAGTTACGAAGAATATTTGATCAAATTCAAGGTTAAGCTTTACAATGATGATAATAATAATAATAATAATAATAATAAAAATAATGATAATGATAATGATAAAGATGATAATAATGATAATAATAATAATAATAATAATAATAATAATAATAATAATAATAATAATAATAATAATAAATAAATAAATAAATAAAAATAATAATGATATGAATAATATAATAAACAATAATAATAAATAATAATAATAATAATAATAATAATAATAATAATAATAATAATAATAATAAATAAATAATGATAATAAATAATAATAATAAATAATAATGATAATAATAATAAATAATAATAATAATAATAATAATAAATAAATAATGATAATAAATAATAATGATAATAATAAATCATAATAATAATAATAAATAATATTAATAATAATAATAATGATAAATAATAATAATAATAATATTAATAGAATAAATGTATTGTAAATTTATAAATTTAGCCACAAGGAATATTTGAAATGTCAAAAGATGGAACGAAAAAATCTTTCTTATGGCAAAGGACAGACAGAGGATAAGGGTGAGAAACAACTTCTTGCCCAATTTTATAATTCCCAAAAAATAAAAACGCAAAAACTACAAATTCTTAAATTTAATTCCACACCTCAGACGAGTAAAAAAGTGCTCAGGAATATACCTGACCTCAGCTGTGACATGAGAAGTGAGTAAAAAAGGAGCCAGATAAAAAATAAAACTGAAAGAGAGCTATATATATATATATATATATATATATATATATATATATATATATATATATATATATATATATATATATATATATATATTCATTCATTAGAAACTATTATCGTGGAATTAATATGTATAATACATATAACTGCTCGGGGAATCGAACCTGGGCCCAAAAGATGGAAGTCCGTTGTGCTAATGAACCATCGGTGGAGTAGCGGTTAGCACAACTGACTTCCATCTTTTGGGCCCAGGTTCGATTCCCCGAGCATATATATATATATATATATATATATATATATATATATATATATATATATATATATATATAT
>SEYY01011951.1:0-10000 GCA_009176605.1 Armadillidium nasatum | reverse complement strand
ATTAATCAGTAGAGAGTGAGAAATTTAGTAAAACTTAAAGTATTAAATATTCGTAAATAAATAAGAAATATTTGATCAGATCAATTTCTTTCTTTCGTCTCTGATAAGAGAACCTTGTAATTTTTTTTTTATTAGACTATAATACACATTCCTGTACATACACAAACTTTTGCCTTTGTGGAGTTTGATTTCCTTGTCTCTCTCTTCAACTCGTTCAAATAACTGACTTTAAGTTCCTTTTATATCAGTGTATGTTTAGCATTCCTACTGTTCAATCCATCATACAATTTGGTTTTATTATTCAACATACGTAATTTTATTCATTTTAAAGCCCAATTGTCTTGTTAATTTGACTCAATTTCCCTCTTTAAGTCTTATTTTCAACAATCTTCCTTCTCATCCTTCCTTATTGTTGTCTATCTCCTTACTTCTTCCTCGACACTTTCAGTTCCTGAGCAATAATAATAATAATAATAATAATAATAATAATAATAATAATAATAATAATGGATTCCACCCTTCCTCTCCTCCCAATGACATTCCGTTCAACGTCTTACATAGAGAACAAATCTTATTGCTGACTCTATAATAAAAATCATGTGTGGCGCGATTTGATTCATCGCATTCCAAAGGTAGTGTCTTCGAGAATATACCAATAGAATATAAGAGGGAATGAGCAAAGTTGTAATGTCTAAGGTCAGATAGTTGGACAGAAGGGATGAGTGTTTGTAGGAGGCTGAAACACACGAGAATAAAGAACTCAGAAGATCAGTGTCCATAATAATAGTATAATGAGAGTGAAGCAACAATTCGAAAGTTTTGAAAGTGAAAGGTTATTAAAAGAAAAGTTCTAGAATCAACTGTTTCAAAAACATCTTTGTTTGAACCCCTCAAAATGCGGGACGCCTAATCTGTACAGAGAAAGACGACGCCTCAGTGCAGCAGGGAGGCTACTGAAGTACAATCAAAATATTCTCAAGGCGTCTGAGTACTTCCAGCCTCTTAGAGTGTTTAATAAAATGCATTATGAAGATCCTTCAAACAAAGATTACGAGAAAGAGAAACTCCTTTGATACCAAGGCCAGAGGTCGGTTTGAGTTGTGTATTCAAAGAATACAACCTTGTGTTCTCGACCCCCAATTAGATATTTGTGGAACATCAGGCATAATAGAACTCTAAGGAAAACCATTATTAATCGACTTCAAGGATAAACCGTGGATGTCTGCAACACCACCTATTGAAAAATTGACCGGAAAGGAAACAAGAGATAAGGCTACGAAGTTAAGAAATGATATCAAGAGAGGAAATTTTAGAATTCAAAGGTATTTGGCAGATTCTATCACCGTACACAGACAGTAAAAGCTCCTTTTGATAATTAAGCTAAGAGAAAGCAGAAATACAATATTTAGTTGGAGAATGGTAGAGAAGGACAAATAAAGAAAAGAATTCAACTCCACTAGGTGTAAGACATCAATAAAGTCACCAGAAGACACAATACCCTTGATAGAAATAAGTAAAAAAGGTTGATATACGAGTATACGAGTATATATATATATATATATATATATATATATATATATATATATATATTATATATTATATATATATATATATATATTATATATTATATATAATATATTTTATTTTTATAAAACATTCCTGCAAAAAATTGTATATATATATATATATATATATATATATATATATATATATATATATATATATATATATATATATATATATATATATATATATATATATATATATATATATCCTCATATTAAAGTGTGCATTTATGAAGGCAATGTACTATTTCATGGGTAAGTAAATATAACAAGACTGAAACTTGCCTCACGAATGTTGTGAAATATTATGAATGGAGCAACGAAGGAATAGCTTCCAAATTTCACTTAATTATTTCTTGCATTTCGAAGATCATTGGACTGAAACAAAACTATAAACATAGAAACTGATCCTTATATATATATATATATATATATATATATATATATATATATATATATATATATATATATATATATATATATATATATATATATATATATATATATATATATATATATATATAATATATATTATATATTATAATTTTTAATTTGATTTAATATTACGATTTACAAGAAAGATTAAAAAAAAAAAATAAAATAAAAAAAAAAAGTTCAAACAAGGAAGAGAAACTTTGAACTTATAATTAGAGGCATTTATTTGAATATGAAGAAAAAAGTTCTTAATAATTTTTTTTTTTTCTTTTAACTTTTAAATTAATTCAAGGTTGAAGTATTGAACGTTTCCTCGTCCTGTTTTCATATGGAATTTGAAGAGTAATTTAAGTAGGGTTGAATCCCATTTAAAAAAAAAAAACAAGTAAATAAATAAATAAAAAGAAAAAAATATTTTTTTTTTGGAAGTTATTTTTTTGAAAGGGAAAGGATTATTTTTTAAAAACTTCTTAAACTTAAAACAATAAATAAATAAAACTTTTCAGATTTTGCTTGTTAGGAAATACTTTTATTTGGAGATCTATATATATATATATATATATATATAATATATATATATATATATATATATATATATATATATATAATATATATATATATATATATATATATATATAATATATATATAGATATATAATATATATATTATATATAGAGAGAGAGAGAGAGAGAGAGAGAGAGAGAGAGAGAGAGAGAGAGAGAGAGAGTGTTTGTGTGTTTGTGCTTTGTGAATT
The DNA here is from genome assembly GCA_009176605.1 of Armadillidium nasatum. Classification (NCBI taxonomy): domain Eukaryota; kingdom Metazoa; phylum Arthropoda; class Malacostraca; order Isopoda; family Armadillidiidae; genus Armadillidium; species Armadillidium nasatum. The sequence goes on along the minus strand of SEYY01011951.1, from coordinate 7,245 downwards.
CATGCTTGTTGGATTGGAGCAATAAATGTTAAATCAAAAAGCTTTCTTATTAAAAGATGTTTATGTCATAGTAATAACACGTCTTTATCACGACTTTATTTTAAATGTTCCCGCTAATTTTCGTAATTACTCCCAATTTCGTTATTATTCATGTTCAGGAAAAAAAAAAAAAAACGTTCCACAATAAAGTTTTATCTTAAAGGTATCGTTTATTTTCTTTGATCAAGTTTACCCTTTTTCAGATTGGTTTGGGCCTATTTCGTGTGCATTATCAATTTATGATTTTCCTATCGTTTAAGGTCTGCGTCATTCTATTTTCACTTTGAGATTTCATATAACCATGTTATTAACACCCCTTTTTTTAATACTAATCTCTATTTATTCCCTCTTTCAATTACACTGAGATGTTTCTAGTATTTCTTCAGGCTCTATGTTAGATCTAGATTTGATGTAAATATTTTTCTTATCATGCTATCAAAGTTGAAAACATTAATTCGGATGAAAAGTCAAGCCAAGTTATTTGGTCTGATAATCTTGTTTTATAGTGGAGTTGTCGGAGGACAAGAATAATTTTAACCCCATATGCCAATTATTATTATTATTATTATTATTATTATTATTATTATTATTATTATTATTATTATTATTATTATTATTATTATTATTATTATTATTATTATTATTATTATTATTATTATTATTATTATTATTGTTATTATTATTAAATTTTTCATGACCCTTGAAACGTCTCTATTAGGATTATAGGAGTGACGTTTTATGTTGATCTACTTAATATGTACGCATGCATATATGCATAATTTATAAACTAATAAATAAAAATACATTTATTACTTTATTTATTAAATAATGAATAAATATTTTGCATCAATTATTTATATATATTCTTGTGTTCCAGGTTTTGGTGTTTTTCTGTTTAGCCGCATTAGTGGCTGGACAAGAAGTTAGTCGGCGAGAGAGGCTTCGAAAACTTATATCCGCTGCACGAGGAGGAGACGTTGAAGCAAGAACAGCCTTAAGAAACTTAAGGGATAAACTAAGGAATCGAATTGGTGATGCTGGTAGACCTAATATCGAACAGCAGCAACCTGTAGTTGCTATTGAGGAGACTAATACTTTTGTAGAACCTGAACAAGTGGTCAATAATGAGCCTCCTCAAGAAGCCCAACATAGAAGAATTTCTCAAAGACAATTTCTTCAAGATCAACCAAGAGTTCGAACCAGGCCTACACCTACTGTTGAAAGAGATAATACCTTATTCGAACCACACAGAGCTCTGAACAGAGGGTTAGAAGTTGATACTCGTTCAGAAGCTAATGCAGTAATCCGCGTCACCAACAAGACAAGAACTCCACCTATCCAAACCATTAAAAGATACTCATATTTTGATGAACAAGGTAATTACATATTTGGATACGAGGCTGCAGATGGTTCTTTCAAAGAGGAAAAAAGAGGATTAGATTGCATAGTTCATGGAAAATACGGATATGTTGATCCAGACGGAGTTCGACGAGAATTTACATACGTTTCAGGAAATAGATGTGATCCCAAAGCCCCTCGCCAGGATGACGGTCAAGTTGATCAGCCTCAGCAACCTCAGCAGTCTCAGCGACCTCAGCAACCTCGCCATGATCAGTTCTTAATACAAACGCAAGAAAAAATCGTTGATCCCATTCAGACGCGCACAAGGCCAACACCTACTGAACCTATTCAAACTGAACGAAGGCCAGTGTCAAGTAGAAGGAGACGACCAGTGGAAAGTCAAAAACAACAACCACCCCAAACAAATAGAATTAATGTTGTATCTGAAAAGCATGAGGTTCAAATTAATCAACAGAGAATAGAGGAAAAATCTTCAGTAAAACAAATTCATGAAAGTCAGCCAGAAATTCCACAAATTCAGTCAGTTCCACAATTTCAACAGCCCAAACCAGAACAATTCATACCAATTGAAGCACCAAAGAAAATAGTTTCTCATTTCCAGATTGCAACCCCTCAGGCACCAATCTTTAGACCAACTCCAGCACCTATTGATTTTAACTTCGAAAAAGAATTCCATAATTTATTTTCAAATTTTGGTAACCAAAGACAACCAATACCTTCCCAGTTTGTTCAACCATCAAGACCTCGAATAGCTTCCCCAGTTCCAGTCCCCGCTCCCACGCCTGCTCCAGTACCAGCTCCAGCACCCTCACCAGTACCAGCAGCAAAACCAAAAGTGGTAGCAGTGGAAGAACCAAGACCAGCAGGTGTTCCTCACCAACTAGTTTTTGATTCCAACACAGGAACATTCAAAACAATACCTTTACAATCATTTACTAAGCCTTCCGGTTCAAATACTCCTTTCTCAAGTCCTTCAGGAGTGGGTAAACCCCTCCCTCTCGCTACCGGAGTAAATCCTCTTCCTCCTGTACCTTTTGGATCTCTGACGTTTAAGGGATCTGCGGGTAACAGTGCTGCTCAGTTTGACAACTTCTTTAACGGATTCCATTTTAATTAGTAAAATGGTTTCAAATAGGCTATTGTAAATTGTACTTTTCTACTTATAAATAGTTTAATTTCTGACTAAGGAACTATAAACCTCATTATATATATATATATATATATATATATTATATATATATATATATATATATATATATATATATATATATATATATATATATATATATATATATATATATATATAACAGAAACTCTCACAAGGGCAATATATTAATTGTATAGTTAATATGCAAAATATGTATATATATATATATATATATATATATATTATATATATATATATATATATATATATATATATATTATTATATATATATATATATATATAATGTGTGCATGTTTGTGTGCTAGTGTGTACAGTAGATGCGTATGTGATCTTGTAAGCGTCTAATTGTATAATCGAAAATATTGACATGTACAATATATGTACGTAAAGTACATAGATTATATCTTTATTTTAGTACATATGACATTTTTATAATTTATTCAATAAAAAATATCAAATGAATTTTTATGTTATGCAAAACAACCTGAAAATAGCACCTCTGTCAGTAGTGCTCTCCGAGTAATCTAATGAACACAAAAGCCCTAAAAAAATACGTAATATGAGGTAATTGTCACTATTTTTTTAAAGGACGTCAGTACCATACCAAATTATCTTCTAGTTGATGGTTTGAAGAGGAGGTAAGCGATAATAGACACGAATACAGAAGTAATAGTAAACTCGAATAGTTAAGATGAATATGCGATGTCTGGTTAATTATATTAAATTTTTATCTCTTTACTACTATCCTAAATTCTTCGACTATCTAAACTCTAAATTAGAGCACATTCTCTCTCTTCTTCTCCTTTCTCTGAAATTATCATTTTTGTTGATTTTCAGCTTCACACCACACAGACAATAGCTTTCTCCTAGTTCTTAAAATACAGTCGGTAAATTTTCCTGTGAATTTTCTTTCCAAAATAACCTTGAGCAGAAGGAGCAGATCCTTACTCGTATCCCTGATAACCTAGGAGATGAACCTAATATTCAAGACCTTTTTTTACTTTAAGTCTTTCACCTGATACTATTATATTCTTTCCAACTCTGTTTTCTTCCAATCATCTTGTTATTTATGTAACATCTAATATATCTTCAAGTCATCAGCAAGAAAGAACCTCGCCTACTGAGAGGAAACGTTTTTCTGCATTTCGGCCCCTCCAACTAGTAGTGTGTATTTATTTCATTTACCTTCGAATAAATGTTGCTTCAGGGGAGGGTGCACAGAACGCACAACCAAGGAGATTTTCTTTGGCATGGAAGAGTAATTTCCATATTCTTTCCCTTTAGCTAAACCTAACAAGCCTTGGTTTAACTTTGTGTGTTCTTGTGTAATTCTCCGCAAGGATGCTGTCTTCGGGAATTACCGTAGTCTTTAAATTCTACAAACTCATACACACAACTTATATTTCGAATTGAGCAAAATCTACTCTCCGTAACACTAAAACCTCTTTTCTCCGTAGAAAATGGAATAGTTTCTCTTCCTAACGTCCTTTATGCATTTGGCATTTTGCTAAAAAAAATAAAAAAATAAAAAAAATAAAAAATAAATAAATAAGAAAATTAAAAAAAAAAAAAAAATTAAAAAAAAAAAAAAAGTTAACTTTGCTTCTTTCTTTTTATTTCCTTTGGTATCTTGTGGTAGCATAATTGCCGCCTTTCTTTCTTCTAGAGCCAAGCTCTTCGATAAAACCTTTGCCTATAATTCCACCTCAGACCATTCTCGGGCTATTCCTCCTTTTCAGTCTCCTCCAATTTCCATTTATGTCTAACACTGAAATTTCTTCTAAAAACGTTATTTTTGTTTTCTTTGAGCTTAACATTAAGAAGTTTTACGGTCATGATGGTATCCCACCTGTGGTACTCAAAACTTGTGATTCTGAGCTTGCACCCTGCCTTGGTAAACTGTTGTCTTTGTCTTCCTAGTTCGATCTTCATTTCTTGCTGGTAACGTGCGCTCATTCAGCCTGTGCCGAAAAAGGGGGACTTCTTTCAATCCTCTATTTCCAGTTTCTTTATTCTGTGTTCTTTTTTTATATTTTCGAATCTATCCTTAACAGGAAGATGAATATTTGGAAACATCTCAGTTCTTCTAATCTTATCAGTGATGGTCAATAAAACTTCGTAAGGAACGTTTTATAAGAGATATTTTTTCTTTTTTTCTGATTATTGATCATTTGATATTTTGTTTAATCTTTTCCTGTGGCGCTAGACATTTCGAAAGCCTTGATTTTTAAGCTTCCTAGTTCTTATCCTATTCTCTGTGACTTTCTCTGATTTCCTTTCCGGTCGTTCAATACCTACTGTTGTCGACAGTCACTTTTCATCCTTTAAATCTATTTATAGTGATATTCCTCATAGATCTTCTATTCCTAACTCTTATTCTACTTTTCATTAATGACTTTCTCTCTTTTACTTCATCTATCCACTCCTATGCCGATGGTTCTATGCTTCACTACTCCTTTCATTTTGAAAGACGTCCCAACTGCAATTAATTGATGCTTTAAGGATAGCTTTAGAGTAACTAGCCTCTGATCTTTATCAATTTTTAATTGGGAAAGAGAAAACATGGTTGTTTTCAATGCTTCCAAAACTCAGTTCCTTCATCCGTCTATTCGGCACAAACTTCCACGCAACTATAGCATCTTCAGAAACACTAAACAAGCTTCTAAAGTGGATAGGAGTTTTGGGGTGCCTTCGAAATTTCTTCACGCCACCCAAGTCTCTTGCTCTTTATATTATTTAATAATATGGAATATGCCTCACACTTCTTGTGTGGTTCTACTTGAAAAAGGTGGTGTCTAGGGATTTTCGCCTTGTCATCTCTCCAACTCTCATTAACTCTCTTAAACCTCTTTCTGTTCTGCGAAAAGTGCTTCATTCAATCTATACTGTCGCTATTACATACTTCCTCGAGTAAGAATCGTGAGAAACACCTTTCTATACAGTCTCATCCTTTACCTTTCCAACTCTCTGGCCCCAAACTTAAAACCATGTTCTCAATCTTAAGTATATTCTACAAATAAAGTCTCAAACACGCTTTCTTTTTCTATTTTCCCAATTTCCATTGACTTGCACATCCTCAGTACTCATCATATATTGGGACATATTGGACTTTAATTTGGTCATTCTTAACTCTGACGGATATTGCTCACTCGTGAAAATATTTTTAAAAAATGGTAATCTCCTAAATATGGAACTTCAATCGTTTTAGCTTTAAAAAAAAAATAAATAAAAAAAATTTTTTTTTAAAAAATAAAAAATAAAAAATCTCAATCAACCTTTTCCACAACATTCACCTTTACCAAAAGAAGATTTTACCTGCAGTACAAAATGAGAAAACAAATTTTATTATTATCCTTTCTCTCACTCCATTTCTAGGGGACACCTAAAATCCAAATAAAAGGAAGAAGTGAGAGAGAGTGAATAGTCTACAACGATTTTGTTGAAGAATGTAAAGTTTGGAAATATCAATGGAGAGAGCATTCTCTTGAAGAAAAAATAATACAAGAGAGTAACAGCATTTAATTTTCAATGTTTTCTTCAAAACAAGAAAGTTTTAAAAGGAGTGTAAATGAATAACAATTTATTCTTGTTAATAATATTTCGAATAGGTTACTTAAAACTTTTAAAATCTCTAAGATAATGATTATGATTAGACGCAACAAAAAGAAATAGTCCAGCATGAAAAAAAATGAAATATTACATTCTGAGACCGCCGATAAAACACAATCTAAAAATATTCATTAAATAATTAAAAACAAAAAACTTAAAAAGTTATTTCTTTTACACACAATACTCGTATATCCTAATAACCTATAGATAAACACTAGGAAATATTTTAAAGTAGAAGTTTAATGACTTGATAAATAAATTCTCTCTCTCTATATACTATATATATAATATATATATATATATATTATATAGTAATATATATATATATATATATATATATTATATATATTTATTATTATATTTATTATATATTATATACCATTTGTTAGGTTAGATAATATCTTAAATCCTAGTAAAGATTTGTTGAATGGTCCCAGTATCATAAAGTTTTCCTTCATACATCTCGGAGAAAATAATGATAGATTATTTTACCCGGCAAAGCTACTTTCGAGCCAATATGATAAATGAGGAGATCTTTTTGTCATTCACAGGTCATCCGAATAAAAAGGATCCAGTAAATCATGAATAGCAGAAAATTTCAAAATATGAAGTCTCTGATTTCGTCACCTTACTACTATATTTAAGTAAGGTCGCTTCTTCTTAATAAATAAAAACATTATCTTTTTGTAGCAACAGCTTTTTGAACCAATTATTGAATCCATACTTGACTGATCAGCTTTCAATTATTGTTGTTATTGTTTTTTTTTTTTCTTCACCAAAAATATTTTCCAGGAACAATAGACTTTTGTACGATTTAAACTACTGATATTTTCAAACTTACAAGTAGGCCTAAAAAAGTTTCCTTAGTAGCGGCTACAAGAAAATTGATATTTAAATAGACAAGTTTTTCTTTAACTCATCATCTGAGAGACCAGGAATTTCTGTGTCACATTTTTAAGTTTTGAAGTTGTCCTCGATTCACGGAAATTGAGCTTCACCAAAATAAATAACTTAATTAATAGTATTTCCCTATTCTCTTTGATCATAGGTAATTTTCCAATTTAATA
>SEYY01011949.1:20000-30000 GCA_009176605.1 Armadillidium nasatum | reverse complement strand
CACATAACTATAAACATTTTAGGAAACACACAACTCAAATCTTCTGTCACTTTGTTTCATTTTCACGTGGTGGAAGGATCACATTGCTTCTCTTTCTAAACAAGCTTCTAAGAGGTTGTGGGGATCCGAGGAGCCTTCAGAATTTCTTTACTCCACTCCAGTTGCTTGCTCTTCATAGGGGTGATGTTCGCCCCTGAATGGAATATGCATCACACTTCTGGGGTGGTTACACACATACAGCTACCTTAAAAAAGGTGAAGTCTCGGGGTAGTTTTCTTATTCAACTTTATTGCTCCAAATTAATTCTCTGAAGTTTCTTTCTACTCGTCGAATTGTTATGTACCTCTGTACACACTATAGCTATTACAACTGACACTGCTTTTCTAAACTCTCACGTCACATACCTCCTCCATTAAGAAGGGTTCGTGTGACACGCCTTCCCACACAGTCCCATCCACTCTCTGTCCAACTCTCTGACCCCAGACATAACCGCTATGCTCAGTCTTACGTGTACTGTATTGGTAAAGTCTGGAACACGCTTCCTTTATCTATTTTCCCAACTTCCTTTGACTTGCATACCTTCAAACGCCTTGTATTAGGACAGGGCAAGTCAACTTTTAATCGACCTCTGTTCTGGCATTCCTCAACTCTAGTGCAAATTGGCAATCATCTGGTCTTTGCCACCCCAGAGGATATATATATATATATATATATATATATATATATATATATATATATATATATATATATATATATATATATATATATATATATATATATATATATATATATATATATATATATATATATATATATATGCATTTTTTTTATGTAAGTATAAATGCATTTTTCTATGTTTGAGTTCGTACTTATTGGACAGATAGAGATGAGAGAGAGAGAGAGAGAGAGAGAGAGAGAGAGAGAGAGAGAGAGAGAGAGAGAGAGAGAGAGAGAGAGAGAGAGAGAGAGAGAGAGAGAGAGAGAGAGAGAGAGAGAGAGAGAGAGAGAGAGAGAGAGAGAGAGAGAGAGAGAGAGAGAGAGAGAGAGATCCAAGCGGAACGTCTCTTTAATTATATATTGTTAACTAGTTGAAAAAAAGAATAATTATTCAAGGTTGAGCGTAAATCTGAATAGAAATTAAACTTTTATAATAACATGCATTGAATCTTCCTTTCAAATATACTTGTCTTTTACGCCAAGTTTCCCAAGCAGGTGCCCAAGATGAATAGTACTTTGACAAACGATTTATTCCTCAGTTGTTTCGTACCTAATCAGTTGCTTTAAAATAAACAAGATATTTTTTTATTTATATTAAAAATATCATTTTTTTTTAATAAATATTAATTGATGTTTTATGGTCATTAAAAATACCTTTAAGAACATCGTATATAGATTAGCTTTTTAATTAGATTTTATTTAGTTAGTTAATAATTAACTATTATTCTAATTAGATTAGAAAAATAATTAGTTAACACTAACTATTATAATTTAATTATAATTAGTATACTTAAATCATTAGTACATTTGATCTAAGATAATTATAATAATAAATTTAAAAATATGTTATAATTTACTAAACTTCTACTTTAAATCTATAATAAAATAATTATTATAAGGAAATTAAAAATTATATATATATAAAAAATTATTTTTATTTTATTTCAAAGAATTTGCGAATTTGAAAACTTTTACTAAGACTTCCGTGTTGCAGTTTTCAGACCCAAATTCTTTAGAGAGTCAAATATGTGAGATTATTGTATACACAAATATAAAATAAATAAAAAAAAAATTATGATTTAATAATGCATATACGTATATATATACACTCAGTAGAAGGCGGAGTTTGCCCGTTACTAGGCGGGGTTTGCTAATTGGCAAGTAAGGGCAGTTTGCCAAAGTTAATTATATTTTGCCAGCTGCTTTTCTCTCTCGGGATTTCCCAGTTTTCAGTTATTTGATATAGCTCTGCATATTTTAGATAAAGGAAAAGAAAAAAAGGATTATATCTGATAAGGAAAGGAAGAGAATTTTAACGAAGCTTAAGGGAGGCAGGGGCTGGGAGCACCCTCGCCCATATTTTGTAGTTGTCGTACTTATCTGTCTAACGTTTAAGGGGGAGAGGGGTATAAATTCTTGCCCATGAATTGCTACTCGTTTTTTTTATGACCATTTTTATTTTTTTAAAAGAATATTTGGAAGGGAAGTTGTTTATGTGAATTTTTAACTTAACAGTTTTAGTTTATTTACATATTTAACAATTTTTTTTTTCCATTTTAAAAGAAGGACAAATATGCCAATATACAAATTATGTAATACTATATATATATATATATATATATATATATATATATATATATATATATATATATATATATATATATATATATATATATATATATATATATATATATATATATATATATATATATATATATATATATATATATATATATATATATATATATATATATATATATATATATATATATATATATATATATATATATATATATATATATATATATATATATATATATATATATATATATATATATATATATATATATATATATAAGGGGGAGGGGGTGAATTTGGGTGTGGTTTCAAACAGCTATGAAAACTTACAAGTTTTTGATCACCAATATTTTGAATTATTAACTGTATTGTTACAATCGATAAAAATTTAACTATCCTAAAATGATTTTATATTAAAAATGTTTGCTAGCTTCTAAAGTAATAATTCAGCATATCTCAAACAGTTCGACCAATAACTCGACCAATATCTTAGCTAGTTTTTAGCTACTTCCTAATCTGTATCTGAATTATTAATTTATCGTATTTTAAATGTTTTATTTCTAAGGGGAAGTTTTAAATTTTAGACCAAAACAGTTATAAACATCTTCATTGATCTGAAGGGTGATGACGATATTTTCAGCAGTCATTTTTTACGTTGGTTCATTTATGCTTAAAATCTTTAGACTTCAAGTGCTTGAGGATTATTTTGGAAAATTACACCTTTCAGATATCCTCAAAAGGAAAAAATTGAAATAGTAAGTTCTGGAGATTGTGGGAATTGCAGAAAACCTTTGGAAGTCAAACTATCTCCAAAAAATTCCGGCAAAACGATCATTGTTTCATTTGCAGAATGATTGGTAGCGTCATCTTGTTGAAACAAATAGTCTCGTTCGTTCACACTCAAAATACAATTAATTGTTAGTTGAGGCCACGATAAATCTCAACAATAACAGTTGTGTCAAAAGAAATGCCCTATCAAGCGACGAAGGAAAATGACACTTCAAACAGCAACCTTCTGCGTATGTAATACTAGTTCTTCAAAAGTGTGAGGATTTTTTCTGCTCCAAATTTGACTATTTTGACTGTTCTCTTAACGATCCAAGTGAAACCAAGGCTCGTCATTTACAATTGCATCAGGGAAAGAACGAAACCAACGACAACGTTTTGCATAGTCTAGTTCTTTCAGCTCGTAGATAAAACCAATGAGGTAGGGATGCAATATTAACTCCTTTACAGCTCTCAAAACAATAGTAAGTGGCAGGATTTTCTGGGCAAGCATTTTTTATCGTTGAGAAACAGCAGTAAAACGTCGGTTGTTAACAGAGATGGCATGTGTGGCCTCTTTCTGTTCTGTACAAACACTTTGCCTAGAATTTTTTTTGATGAATTTCTACTGGAATTGCAGACTGAAGAAACTTCAGTTCAAACTCTTCTATCACACACTTATGATTTGTACATAAAATGCGTCTAAACAATAAATACACATTCATCTTTGGAAAACGATATTACTAACACAAAAGAGCACATTTCATATAAAACACGCTATATATACTATATTATATATATATATATATATATATATATATATATATATATATATATATATATATATATATATATATATATATATATATATATATATATATATATATATATATATATATATATATATATATATATATATATATATATATATAGGAGCCCCTGTCACCAGTTTATAGGGGACCTGTTTTTTTTGGAAACTGGTGCTCTTATCTCGTAGGTGGTGCAGAGACTGAGAGGTATCTTCAGGAGGTTGGGTGTTTTTCGTGTCCTCTCGCTGACCGATGTGCCGACTGGAAGATGTGTTGTAACCACTACTTCTCTTCAATCCTTTGCAACTGTTTTTCACTTTTAATTAATTTTATCAAAAATACATAACAGACTCAATATTAAAAGTTCTTTCATTAACAAATACTTAATTAATAGGAAATAATCGCTGCAAACAAATAATTATTATTTTTATAAATAACTATTTTAACAAAATACATGAAAATTGAAAATATGACAATAACTTATATTTATTAATAAAACATATAAATATTAATAAAATATTTATATTAAAAATATTAAATAAAAATGTTTCTCATTTCAAATTCCCGCGCTAAATTTATTTTACGCTTGAAAATAATTGTCGATTTATATGTTATCGTTATGTCGTTATTACATTATTATTATTTAACTTTACTCAACACAAAGTATTTTGCGATATTTATTTTATTATTATAAACTATTATTTAATCATTTTTTTTTATAAAAAAAATACATAATTAATTTATAGTCACTTTATTTCACGAAGAAACATATTGCTCTTTATTTTTATTTAAAATTAGTTTACGTTATAAATTATTCTTTCAATTAAAGAAAACTTTTATGCATTTTATGGATAACTTTACTATTATATATATATATATATATATATATATATATATATATATATATATATATATATATATATATATATATATATATATATATATATATATATATATATATATATATATATATATATATATATATATATATATATATATTCTATGGTGGTCAAAGGCCAGAAGCCTACCAATTTCCATCAGAATTGGGAAAATGACAGAATTCTTGTTAATGGCCGAAATGACCCTCTACACGGCGTTTAAAAATATGCAAGTCATAGGATGTTTGATAAACAGATAAAGAAAGTGTGTTCCAGACTTTACATATAGAGTACAAATAAGATTAAGCATAGAGGTTCAGTCTGGAGTCAGAGAGTTGGACAGAGAAAGGATAGGACTGTGTAGTAAGGCGTGTCACAAGAATTCTTCTAAATGGAGATGTGCAATGTGAAAGTTCAGAAGAGCAATGTCCGTTGTAATAGCAATAGTATGGAGAGAATGACGAAATAATTCGACTGGCCTAAAGAGATTGGAGAAAATTAGAAAGAGCAAAAGAGTTTATAAGACGAAAAGACCTAGACTACACCTTCTCAATCTCTTAGAAGCTTGTTTAGAAAGAGAAGTAATGTGATCTTTCCAAGAAAGATCACGAGAGAAAGAAAAGCCGAGAATATTAAGAACAGATGAAGGTTTGAGTCGAGTGTTTTAGAAAGAGATATCTAGTTGTGTGGAAGGTTGTGTAGAGTAGAAAAATGGAGGAATTGAGTTTTTGAGTCATTGGAAACGACTTTGTTTTATCTGCACCAATTTAAAATACGAGAAAGATCAGAGGTCAGTTGCTCCAAGGACACCCTTCTTGCAATTAACTACTGTTGGGAAGGGCGTCTTTCAAATTGAAAGGAGTAGTGTAGGTTGGAGTCATCAGCATAGGAGTGGGTAGATGATGAAATAATAGAGAAGGTCATTAATTAAAAGTAGAAAAAGTTGAAGATAGGAACATCACTATTTATAGATTTAATGGAATAACGGTGGCCTTCTACAACAGCTGCTATAGAACTGACCGGAAAGAAAATCAGAGAGAAGGTCACAGAGAGAATGATAGATTCGGAAAGAGGAATGTTAAGAAATCAAAGCTTTGTGCCAGACTGTATCGAAAGCGTTCGATATGTCTAGCTCCACAGCGAAAGATTCACCGAAGCACCAAAGAGCGGAGGACCAAGAGACAGAAAGAAGGTAAAGAAGATCTCCAGTAAAGCGTTTTTACGAAAGCCATACTGGCGATCAATGATAAGATTAGAAGAATTGAGGTGTTTCCAAATCTTCCTGTTAAGGATCGATTCGAAAACTTTAGAGAGAACGGAGGTTAAAGAAATAGGACGATAGTTAGAGGGTTGAGAGGGGTCTCCTTTCTTCGGCACAGGCTGAATGAACACAAGTTTCCAGCAAGAAGGAAAGGTAGGTGTGGAAAGACAAAAGACAGAGGCGAAATAGTTTGCCATGTCAGGGTGCAAGCTCAAAAACAAAAGTTTTGAGAACCGCAGGAGGAATACTATAATATATATATATATATATATATATATATATATATATATATATATATATATATATATATATATATATATATATATATATATATATATATATATATATATATATATATAAGTAGTAAAGATAGTGCTTCCTGCAGATGCCAGATTTTTTCGAGGTAGCTAAATCTGGCAGCCTAAGCCTAACGGTCTTTTCTGCTTTTGCCTGCAATGCCGCATTCTCAGCAAATTCAGGTAACTTCCTGATACCATTTTTGAGGGGGTTCACGGGGCTCCCCGGGCCCCTTTCCCCGACTTGAGGCAATTGAAATTTGTCTCAAGTCGGGGGAAGGGGCCCTGGGAGCTCCTTCCCCCGACTTGAAGCAAATTTGAATTGGTTGAACCCCCCAAAATGGTGTCAGGAAAGAGCGTGAAAATCCCGTTAAGCTTAGGTTGCCAGATTTAGCTACCTCGAAAAAATCTGGCATCTGCCGAATACTACTTATATATATATATATATATATATATATATATATATATATATATATATATATATATATATATATATATATATATATATATATATATATATATATATATATATATATATATATATTCTTAACTAAATATTATTCAATTATTTGTTCATAATTTTTATATTCTGAAACTTCATTAAATGCTAAAATAAACAATTTTATTCTTTGAAAAAAATCTTACAGTATGTGTGAAAGTAATTCACCGCTCTCACCCACACAAACAAATGCACACGCACACACATACACACACACACACAATATATATATATATATATATATATATATATATATATATATATATATATATATATATATATATATATATATATATATATATATATATATATATATATGTGTGTGTGTGTGTGTGTGTGTGTGTGTGCGCCCGCGAGCGTGTGTTTGTAAATGTGCCATTATAACGCACACAGCTCTGAATGATTGAGTTGCATAATGATTCACTTCGAGTGGACCAAAACAGTTTTTCCTATTCTTCTTCCTCTTTCTCCTAAAAGGTTCAGAATAGTTACCAAAGATTATGTGTTATCAGCTAAACGAAATCTTAACATCTTTGACCTTTCGAAGATCATTTTTCTGGATGACATGAAAATTTGCCTCTGAACTGTCCTTTAACCTCGTTCTTCAATTCTTTCTGAGACTTAAATCTAAAACTTTTCCTCATTGTAATATCTAAAAGATCCTGAAAGAGGATAAACGTCCTAAACACCCCAGCTATCTGCGTAAATCTTTCACATATGTTCTTCCTAAGATCTTTAATCTATCCTCAATTCTTATTTCCTAGATCCTTGATATGGAAACTTAACTTTTTCTTTCTTTTCATTATCATATATTCCGATGAATGATGCCAACTGGTGATGTATTCTTCTATCTTACAAATTTACGGTCTTTGCTACAATGATTATGGGGGTATATTTTGTTATTTTTATGTCTTTTGACAGGGTATGTAACACGAGTTCTGAACTCTCAGTTCCCATCCTTCGATTCTCATTCATTAGAGTTTGCTAGCTTTCTTACAAATCGTTCCTTATCTGCATCTTTCAATAGAGATATTTCATCGAGGTTTTTTTTTTCTTACTCTATCACTATTTTTTAAAACAAATCTTCTCAGCTGATCTTTCTTTTAACTCATTCTTATGCTATAATAATTCAGTTACATTCTTTTACCTATTTCAATCTGGTCCTTCTTTTGTATTCAGAGTGTCGTCTCAACTTCCCTTTATAATTCTATTCTCATTGATCGGTAAAGGGTATCGAAGAGTGGCAAACCCAAAATCGTAAAATTCAACTTATTAAGATCTACATATCTCTCTTTCTAAAACACCTAATAAACTTTCTAGATATTTCGACTATTCTGTCTTTAGAAACTTAATAAAGATATTTTTTCTTAATAACTTCTTAGAATCTTCATCTCCAAGCTATAATACTTGTATGCTTTATCTTTATTATAGGTATTGCAGCTGCGGATGTTCCCATCGAGGTCACTATTAACGTCCTTCCTTTCTAATTATAAGAAGCCCTTTTTACCTAACTTTGTTCTTTAGAGTTTCCATCCATTTTTATATTTTCAGAATATATATATATATATATATATATATATATATTATATATATATATATATATATATATATATATATATATATATATATATATATATTAAATAATATATATTTATTTATTTTATATATATTAATATTAATTATATTTAATAATACTTAACAAAATATATATATATATATATATATAATATATATATATATATATATATATATATATATATATATATATATATATATATATATATATATATATATATATATATATATATATATATATATATATATATATATAATATATATATATATATATATATTTCCTTTCATATTGGAAATTATTCAAGAAATTAAAAAATAAAAATGCTTAATATATAAGTTACCCTTAAAATAAAGTTTTCTATTAAATTAACCTATTTTTAGGGATAAAATTAGAATAAAATTAAAATAATTTTATATTATATATATATATATATATATATATATATATATATATATATATATATATATATATATATATATATATATATATATATATATATATATATATATATATATATATATATATATATATATATATATATATATATATATATACTGTGTAAATGTAGCCAAAACTTTCGCGAATAAATATTTAAATTACTAAATCAAATAATGGAGTATGGAATAAAAATAATTCGTTAAAATATCTGTATTTTGAAAGAAGAAATGAGGTAAAATGAATGAAATTTAAAATAATAAAATAATAATAATAATAATAATATAATAATAATAATAATAATAATAATAATAATAATAATAATAATAATAATAATAATAATAATAATAATAATAATAATAATAATAATAATAATAATAATAATAATAAATAATAATAATAATAAAAATAATAATAATAATAATAATAATAATAATAATAATAATAATAATAATAATAATAATAATAATAATAATAATAATAATAATAATAATAATAATAATAATAATAATAATAATAATAATAATAATAATAAATAAAAATAATAATAATAATAATAATAATAATAATAATAATAATAATAATAATAATAATAACAATAATAATAATAATAATAATAATAATAATAATAATAATAATAATAATAATAATAATAATAATAATAATAATAATAATAATAATAAAATAATAATAATAATAATAATAATAATAATAATAATAATAATAATAATAATAATAATAATAATAATTTTCCTCTCCTACAGGAACGTACTCAGTTTCCTTCTTCAGACTGTGGTGATTTCTATAATTTTCCCATTCGACAACATGAGGCCATTTATTTTCTTCTTTAGAGCTTTTTCCGTGTTTTTATCATTTTCTGTTCTTCGTTTTTGCTCAGCTATTCTCAACTATCTTGGTATTTATTGCTTTACTGTGTGTGATTCAAAACTATAAGTCAAATAAAGATGAAAGTATAAATTACAACGAAAAATTTATTAATTTTTGTTCCTACAATTTTCATTCGTTTTCCGCTGTCAAACTTTTCTTAATTAGGAATTTGATTAGGAATTACTTTTAATTAAAGGGATATTTCTCTTTTTTTGTTTCTTTTTCTTAGTAATTATTTTTTCTTTCATTTTTATTTTTATTTTTATTTCCTTTGGCGACTTTTTCTCTCATTAGTCTT
>SEYY01011949.1:0-10000 GCA_009176605.1 Armadillidium nasatum | reverse complement strand
TTCAGTATGGATAACTCTCCTCAAACGACAACTCTACCCACTTCATAAGAAGCGAGAAAAGACACTCAACGTTGAAGATTATCCATTTTTTTTTACGATTAAGGTTTTGTCGACAGTTTCTTCTACAGCGCAAAGAACCGTATTTTCATTTTCTGTGTTTCTTACTGATGATACAGAATTTGCAAGAGATTCAATAACTTATTCTCGCAATGAATAAAGACGAATCAAGGCCAATTCTCATGCCATGATAGAACTTGAAATCAGTAAATGTTCTTGGTCATCTGTTAGTCCCGAAGTATTTGCTAGACACATTATCCGGATGCTTGTACAAGCTGTTTTTTGAAGCAAGAGCTAGCGAGCCTCCTGATTAAAATTCCATCAACCATTAGAACGATGGTGCTGTATAACACTTTAGTTTGGTTGCCAGACAGCATCTTCACGATAAGTGTCCAAACCGATGGATAGACAGTGGAAAACAGATTGCGTCTCATCCACGCTCTCCTGATATCACCTCTTTGGACTATTTCTTTTGGGACCATTTACGACAATTGTAGACGGTTTTCGTAACATATAAATGAAAGTTTCGATTATACTCAAAACGCTTTCAGAATCCTCGACCGTTTTCATCCTTCCATCGTAGGATGATATGAGGTGTGTACTGATGTACGAGGTTGACATTCAGATTTACTCTAAAATGTATATAATAATAATACTATTTAATTGTTAGGATGTTCCCTTTTCTGCAAAAAACCTTGTCCACCGGCTGTTTTATCAGACTTTCCACCATGTATTGTATGTTAAATACGACTAGCGAAGTATGTTATTCTTATGTATTCATATTTTTTATACACATATATATTGCTGTGTATACATTGCAATATATATAGTCCCTCCAGAGCTAAATGCAAAAGGTAAACTGCCATTATACACTTGTACCATGTGGAATTCCTGTTGTGCGGTTTGTATGACTTTCAAGTTGACGTAAAAACATTTTGAGCTATGCATTATGGAATCAATTTTCATAGACTTTTTTATATATATATATAAATAAACAAATACGGATGAAGTTAGGCCAATACAATTACTATAATATTATGAATATATATAATATTATATATATATAATATATATATATATATATATATATATATATATATATATATATATATATATATATATATATATAATATATATATATATATATATATATACCATAATTCATAAATATTCATATTAAATTTAAAAATAATTATAAAGGTACGCCCAGACCAAAGCGAACGCGAACTTATGCTGAACTAGTTAGCACACACCAAAGCGAACTAACTGCCCATGCAGCAGTTTGTTCGAGCTTTCTGATCATCAGCTTTTAAATCATGGCAATATATATTGCCATGATTGGGTTTGCTTTTTGGGTTTGCGTTCGCGTTCGCTTTGATGTGTTTTCGTCTAAATTTTAAGCAAACTTAGGAAACAACCTAAATGATAATTTGTTTTCTTAACCGCTCGTGCAGACAGCGCAGTCGTCTAGTCTTCATTTTGGTGTGTGTTCTTTTACTCTCGATTATGTAATGGTTTGATCATTTTATTGTTCGCATTAGCTCTCGTGTTTCAGATCACTTTGGTTTGGGTGTACCTTAACGTTTTTCCCGCTTGTCATCAACTAGAGACTTATCATAGGTTTTTAGAAAGTCGTATTATTTTAATGTAAATTGCATTGTAGTTTCATTTTGCTTTGTGTGTTATTAGAGAAAATACAAGGAGAATTGTTTCTTACAAATATTTATCTCATACTATTCGTCTTCATCCTATCTATAACCTCTCTCAGCCATATCGTACATCACCTCTGATTCAGCCGACAGCAACAGCATATGAAAAACTAGATTTAGGTCCAGGAAGTTCACAACACCTAAAAATGCAAGCCGATTATTTAACTGGAGCTAAGGAAGCTATTCCTTTTGCGGACTCAAGAGCGTCAGAGTTTTGTATGAAACAAAAGGTATGAGGAAGATGTTTGCAACGTTTTGAAGTAACATCTTAAAATGGTGGTAAAGCATATGCTTTGAGTTTATGATACGGACCTTTGACTAACAAATTGATTTTATTTTTTTGCAATAACTACTTCTGTTGTGAGATCGTAAGTATTCTTAAGCTGGTGGAATGACTTAAAGCAAAATATAATGCTGAAATTTTAATGCGCTTTAACATAAATATGATTTTTTAATAATTTTTACAAATATGACAAGAACATTATGCCAAATTAAGAGCAATTTTTATCCTATTCAAATTTATTTTTTTTAATTTAGCTAAATTTTTTTTTTTTATTTAGTGATTGGTGTATGAAGCATTTTTCATTTATATTTTCTTTTAATATAGAAAACCTGTATAAAAAAAAACTTATAAAACCATAACCATAAAACATTTTATGTTATTTTAAAAGAAGAGCGACCCAACCCCTTAAAAAAACATTTAATGATACATAATAAAATCATTTTATATTTTTAATTTAAATTCCAGGTAGCCGTATGGAAAATATAAAAATAACTTTTTTTCAGGTCTAAACCATTTCCAGACTTCCTCAGATGCAGATCCAAATAACATATAATAATAATAATAATAATAATAATAATAATAATAATAATAATAATAATAATAATAATAATAATAATAATAATAATAATAATAATAATATTATTATTATTATTATTATTATTATTATTATTATTATTATTATTATTATTATTATTATTATTATTATTATTATTATTATTATTATTATTTAAATACCAAAATCATTCAAGAGAACAATTACTCTCTGACTAAATTCGTCAATGTGATTCAAATAATGAACAGTTTTTAGAGCTGCTTACTTATCTTTTTCTCTAAAACGGTGTTTTTTTTTTTTCGTGACCTGACTCGGTTATTTTAATATTGTTTCCTTTGTTACCCCTTCGTAAATATTTTTATGGCTTATTGGTAAAATAGAATAAATTTTTTTAATGTTCAAAGATATTGATAAAATAGAATAAATTTTTTAATGTTCAAAGATATTGGTAAAATAGAATAAATTTTTTAATGTTCAAAGATATTTCATATTTCATCATTATTAAAGTATTAAAAAATAGCATACAAAAATGTAAAACAATAAAAATATTAATGGGAGGTTTGATGATGTTTCTCGTCAACTAGAAAGTTTCAGGTCTGCAGAAAAAGATGATAACTTTATTCTTAAATCTGGTTCTAAGGTATCTAATCGGTTTATGTATTTATTTTTTTTTTTTTTTAGAAAAACGATTATCGAGAAGGCTATTTCACATTTGTAAGTTGTGACAAAAGACATTAGAAACTTTATTGCCTTTTGTGCCAAAAATGGATACTCTTGGCGACAGAATAGTCAAAAAACACATCATTGGTATTTTGTCGAAACTGTCTTTAAGCTTTGTATCACAAGACAGCTCAATAATGGATTCAATATCTGAATCCAATAATTCCGTCTCTGATTCTATATTAATTATGAAAGGGTTTCTTATCCATGCTTTGTTCCGATGAATTGAAGGAAAATATTCCTTCAGATTTGTCTGCAATCTTATCAGATGTTCCTTGGGAGCAATTGAAACTTCACCAGGCATGGAACTAATATTGTATTCTTTTTGCACTTCAGTTAGCTTCACAAAAGCATTATAATTTCCTGTTTCCACACGATGAGTCTACAAACAGAGTTTTTTAATTGAAATTTCCATCTTCTCTCTTGCACTTTAAATACAGTTACATTGTTATCTTGTAACGAAAGATTTAGTTTACTTAAAAAATCAAAAATGTCACAAAGGTAGGACAACTTAATCAACCAATTAACATCATTAAAACTATCTTTAAATTCAAATATTGCATCCTTAGACGTTGGGGGATGTTGGTTTAAAAACATTAAAACTCCTTCTCTCATTTCAAAAAGTATCTTCAAAACAATTTCCTCTGAATAACCATCGTACTTCGCAATGTAAAAGATGTTCATATTCACTACCCATTTCTTTACATATTGCAATGAATAACCTGGAGTTCAGGGGACGATGATTAATAAAATTTTTAAATTTTATAAATTTGTAAATTTTTTTTTTTTTAGGCATTACTATATGTTAGAAGCTTATTTTAAATCAATTATTTTTAAAAATAATTAATTTAATTAATTAATTAAGTTAATAAATTAATTAATTATTTTTAAAAATATTTTCGCATCTTTCGTAAAGTTTATCTGTGACCCTGCATCTGGCTTATCATGACCCGGTATTCGGGAAACGGTGATCTAATATGTAAAGTAGAATTGGCCAAGCACCGCAGTTTACCACACCAAACCAACCTGACCAGTAGGTCTTGCACCAGCGCCACACCTCGCTTTCTCAGTACACTCAGGACATCGCACCACACAGCGCATTACTACGCACTTCAACATATCTTTGTAATTTTACGACGACCAACACCTAGATACTGAAACTATGTGCAGCACCTAACTGCATAGGTGCAACAATCAACTCTAGTATATGGCACCAACGTCGTCGAACTTTTATTATTTTGACGACTTCTATTCATTATATTCAATTTGGTTTTCAAAATTTGGTTTCGGACGTATTCCCAGTGAAATGGTATTAAAATTCACACTAGTTCGAATGACTGATTTATTCGAACGAGTTCTTTTGATATCCGTCAAACGTTTTATTATTTTATTCTTTTATACATAATTCTTAGCTTTTTTATTAGCATAAATTTTGGTAATGTTATTTTGAAAGCTTGTTATTTAAAAACAATAAAATAAAATCAAGAAAATTGTCCTCTTATTCTGGATCAGTAGTTTTAAACATTTGAGCTGGAAAAACATTCTTTTTATTAACATAAATTTAGAAGAAGGAAAGAGTTCTAAATTAAGAATATAATAATATAAAAAATATACAATAAGAGATTAATGTTTTTTTTTTTTTTTTT
Organism: Armadillidium nasatum; assembly: GCA_009176605.1. Lineage (NCBI taxonomy): Eukaryota > Metazoa > Arthropoda > Malacostraca > Isopoda > Armadillidiidae > Armadillidium > Armadillidium nasatum. Next base: position 5,032 of record SEYY01011949.1, on the reverse strand, counting down.
TTTTTTGCTTTGAATATTTTTAAAAATAACTATTCATTTTTATTTTCATTTAAAGAAAAAAAAAGGAAATTAAATATATGTCGATATTTCTATATTCATCATTTAGTTTGCCATCTTATTATCGTTAAATCGTTAGTAAAATCTGGTTTTATAAGACTAAAGACAATTATTTGTTTTCTTCAAACCACATCTACAAAAAATATAAAAAATTTCTTCTTTAACACATCGTTTTGCCACAGTCATAAATGTTTATCAAGTTAGACAAGCATTCGCTTTAATTTAATTATTGCCAACCAAAGCTGACCAGACATAACCTTATCAAATAAAGTAACGTAGCCTAACCTAACCTAACCTAACCTAACCTAACCTAACCTAGCTTTAACTAGTCTAAACAGATTAAACTTGGTTTTGTAGTTTGAACGTTCTCAAATGTTTGCCTTAATTTATTAATTTATTTAAACAGGATATATATATATATATATATATATATATATATATATATATATATATATATATATATATATATATATATATATATATATATATATATATATATATATATATATATATATATATATATATTATATATATATATTATATATATATATATATATATATATATATATATATATATATATATATATATATATATATATATATATATATATATATATATATATATATATATATATATATATATATATATATATATATATATATATATATATATATATATATATATATATATATATATATACCCTGGGTAAATATATGAATGAATTTTGCCAAACATTAGAGGACGGTCAAACTACATGTATTTGCAGGAAATAAATTTCTCCTAGATTCTTAAACTACTGACAACTTTGAACTTTTGATTGTCTGGTATTTCACTAGTTCTAATTTCATCAACATATCCACCTCTTATTTGTAAGCTTTTCTTGGACGTTTCAAATTTAATCGAGGCCGATTTACTATTCCTTTTGTTCATCTATTATCATTTCTTTTGATTACATGAAATGCCAATTTCTATTTCTGTTCTTTTATTCTGACTATCGCATTTGTTACTTTTGTTTACGAACTTATCAAATTGTATTTTATCTTGAACTTCCTGAATGTGCCATTCCCCAAACATGGCTCTTTTGATATTACTTTGTGTTGTGTTTAGTTTCTGTTTTTCTCAAGTCCCAGGTTTAAAGTTATTTGTCATTACAGGTAGAATACGCTGCTCAGAAACCTTTCACTTTGAACGAAGTGGAAATTATTGCAGAGACTGATATTTAATAAAGTACCATATATATATATATATATATATATATATATATATATATATATATATATATATATATATATATATATATATATATATATATATATATATATATATATATATATATATATATATATATATGTACTATTGTAGCACAACGGTAGAATGATTGACTCACTTTAGGTAGGAACAACCTAGAAAAATTCCCCTAATATATATATATATATATATATATATATATATATATATATATATATATATATATATATATATATATATATATATATATATATATATATATATATATATATATATATATATATATATATATATATATATATATATATATATATATATATATATATATATATATATATATATATACGTTGAGAAAGAGTGTCTTTATATGTATGAAAAATGTAAGCAGTTCAACATTAAAACAGTAAACCATTAATTTATTATTAAGAAATAAAAAAAACTTTAAACTTTCTCGCTCAAAACAATCTTATATTTATTTAGCAGCAGACAAATTTACTTTTTGAAAGTAAAACATAATATAAATATAGAACTGCGCTCCCTCACATTTAGGGGGCTTTACCTCCCACCTCCCCCTATCATTAGTGGCTGCATTTATCTTATTTATTATATATAGTGACTTTTTTCCCTGCGTGTTATGAAGAGAATGTGGAGATGAGAAGCGAAGAAGGCTAGCAATATAAGTCTAAAAATAGCTTCCAAATTGACACCAGGTTTCACTAGAGAAGTTTTCACTATGACGTCACGAGCCTCGATTTTTCTTTTTATTTTTGTAACGCAAACGGTCGAATGCGACCCTAGAATGAACAAACCCTTCCTACCATTAGTCAACCACCTAATGGTTGGAGACTGAGTCACTTCTTTTATAGAAGAGCGGAAGTTGTTTAGTAGTGAAGCTGAAATAAGATACTGAGCAAAACCAGCAAAACTATTTCGATACACACAAATTTTATATAAATATTTCTTACCTTTTTTTGGACTTTTCGTTTCATTAAGGATTAGGCAAACGCTGAAGAATTTGAAATTTCTTAGAAATATTAATAATATTAGGAAACCCTTCAAAACTAAAAAATAGAGAAGTGAGTATCGTTACTTATATTATTATTTTTATTATTGTTATTATTATTATGATGATTATTTTTATTATTATTATTATTATTATTATATTATTATTATTATTATTATTATTATTATTATTATTATTATTATTATTATTATTATTATTATTATTATTATTATTTATTATTATTATTATTATTATTATTATTATTATTATTATTATTATTATTATTATTATTATTATTATTATTATTATTATTTCTACTAGAATATTAATTTTTGATTTCCAGTAAGTATTTAACTTAAAATAATAATAACAATAATAATATTATTGTTATTTTATTATTACTATTATTAATTAATTATTATCATCACTATTTTCATAATTTTTACAAGTATTATTACTATTATTATTATTATTATTATTGTTATCATTATTAATGTTATTTTATTATTATTAATTTATTTATTTTCTGTAGTTAGAGTTCTTTGCTTTTACTTAAGAATCTTCTATCTTCTGTATGGAAATGTGTAGAACAGGAATTATCAAAATAGATATTTCTTAATTTACACTCAAATCGGTTTAGTCAGTAATAATAATAATAATAATAATAATAATAATAATAATAATAATAATAATAATAATAATAAAAATAATAATAATAATATAATAATAAATAATAATAATAATAATAATAATAAGAAGAAGAAGAAGAAGAAGAAGAAGAAGAAGAAGAAGAAGAAGAAGAAGAAGAAGAAGAAGAAGAAAAAAGAAGAAGAAGAAGAAGAAGAAGAAGAAGAAGAAGAAGAAGAAGAAGAAGAAGAAGAAGAAAAAGAATAAACAACAACAGCAATAACAATAACAACATGCAGCAATAAAGCATTAATAATTAAGGAACTCGATATTAAATTATAAAATCAGAACCAATCTATGCATGACTCACTCTCTCTTTCTGTCACTTAAACATCAAAAGTTAAAATTGATTTTGGCTCATCCTCAAATCGATTCTTTAACAAAATCTAATGGCAAACCTTTAAACTTAAAGGCAAATGAATTGATAAGTGCGAATATTCATATATTTAGAATATATATATATTAATATATATATATATATATATATATATATATATATATATATATATATATATATATATATATATATATATATATATATATATATATATATATATATATATATATATATATATATATATATATATATATATATATATATATATATATATATATATATATATATATATATATATATATATATATATATATATATATATATATATATATATATATATATATATATATATATATATATATATATAAATATATATATATATATATATATATATATATATATATATATATATATATATATATATATATATATATATATATATATATATATATATTTATATATATATATATATATATATATATATATATATATATATATATATATATATATATATATATATATATATATATATATATATATATATATATATATATATATATATATATATATATATATATATATATATATATATATATATATATATATATATATATATATATATATATATATATTATATATATATATATATATATATATATATATTATATATATATATATATATATATATATATATATATATGTGTGTTGTGTTGTGTGTGTGTTGTGTATGTATATTATATATTCTTATATAGAACAAAATACTCTTATGATTTAATATATTATATATATATATATATATATATATATATATATATATATATATATATATATATATATATATATATATATATATATATATATATATATATATATATATATATATATATATATATATATATATATATATATATATATATATATATTCTTTAAAAAAAAATTAATATTTCAATATCTTTAAAATTGTTTTTCTTATTTTTCATAACATTTATTCAATAGAATTTTGGTCTATTTTAAAAATTTCTATTTCAGTCAAAATTGAATTAATAAATGAAGTAAATTTTGGTACTCTTCAGAAATTCTTCAAATACTTTAGAAAATTAAAGTAAGAGAGAGAGAGAGAGAGAGAGAGAGAGAGAGAGAGAGAGAGAGAGAGAGAGAGAGAGAGAGAGAGAGAGAGAGAGAGAGAGAGAGAGAGAGAGAGAGAGAGAGAGAGAGAGAGAGAGAGAGAGAGAGAGAGAGAGAGAGAGAGAGAGAGAAGAGAGAGAAGAGACAGAGAAAGACAGAGAGAAAAGAGAGAGAGATCAGAGAGAGAGAGAGAGAGAGAGAGAGAGAGAGAGAGAGAGAGAGAGAGAGAGAGACAGAGAATGAAGAGAAGAGAAGAGAGGAGAGAGAAGAGAGAGAGAAGAGAGAGAGAGAGAGAGAGAGAGAGAGAGAGAGAGAGAGAGAGAGAGAGAGAGAGAGAGAGAGAGAGAGAGAGAGAGAGATATATATATTCTTATATGTTGCAAATCTGTCTGTCTGGTATTTTTCCGTATTTGAACCGAGTTAGTTGTAAATCATTTTCCTGTCAAATCTAATTACCTGTGAGACGGTGATAGAAGGTTCAGATTTTATAATAACATCCGTCTGCGGAATTTCTTCGCTTTTATATAATAATAATAATAATAGTAATAATAATAATAATAATATAATATAATAA
>SEYY01011948.1:10000-12500 GCA_009176605.1 Armadillidium nasatum | reverse complement strand
ATATATATATATATATATAATATATATATTATTATATATATATATATATATATATATATATATAATATAAAATAACCAAAAAGACAAGAAGCCAAAAAGCCAAGAAGCCAAGAAGCCAAAAAGCCAAAAAACCAAAAAGTCAAAAAGTCAAAAAGCCAAAAATCCAAAAACCAAAAAAACCAAAAAGCCAAAAAGCCAAAAAGCCAAAAAGCCAAAAAACCAAAAAGCCAAAAAGCCAAAAAGCCAAAAAACCAAAAAGCCAAGAAGCCAAGAAGCCAAAAACCAAAAAGACAAAAAGCCAAAAAGACAAAAGGCCAAGAAGCCAAGAAGCCAAAAAGACAAAAAGCCAAAAAAACAAAAAACCAAAAAGCCAAAAAGCCAAAAAAACCAAAAAACCAAAAAAGCCAAAACGCCAAAAAGCCAAAAAGCCAAAAAGCCAAAAAACCAAAAAGCCAAAAAACCAAAAAGCCAAAAAGCCAAAAAGCCAAAAAAAAGTCAAAAAGTCAAAAAGTCAAAAATCCAAAAATCCAAAAAGCCAAGAAACCCAGAAGCCAAAAAACCAAAAAGCCAAATGCCAAAAAAACAAAAAATCAAAAAGCCAATAAACGAAAAAACCAAAATCCCAAAAAGCCAAAAAGCCAAAAAACCAAAAAGCCAAGAAGCCAAGAAGCCAAAAAACCAAAAAGCCAAAAAGCCAAAAAGCCAAAAAACCAAAAAACCAAAAAACCAAAAAGCCAAAAAGCCAAAAAGCCAAAAACCAAAAAACTAAAAAGCCAAAAAACCAAAAAGCCAAAAAACCAAAAAGCCAAAAAACCAAAAAGCCAAAAAGCCAAAAAACCAAAAAGCCAAAAAGCCAAAAAGCCAAAAACCCAAAAAGCCAAAAAGCCAAAAAGCTAAAAAGCCAAAAAACCAAAAAGCCAAGAAGCCAAAAAGCCAAAAAGCCAAGAAGCCAAAAAGCCAAAAAGCCAAAAAGCCAAAAAACCAAAAAGTCAAAAAGTCAAAAGCCAAAAATCCAAAAAGCCAAGAAACCCAGAAGCCAAAAAACCAAAAAGACAAATGCCAAAAAAACAAAAAATCAAAAAGCCAATAAACGAAAAAACCAAAATCCCAAAAAGCCAAAAAGCCAAAAAACCAAAAAGCCAAGAAGCCAAGAAGCCAAAAAACCAAAAAGCCAAAAAGCCAAAAAGCCAAAAAGCCAAAAAACCAAAAAACCAAAAAGCCAAAACACCAAAAAACCAAAAAGCCAAAAAAAAAAGCCAAAAAGCCAAAAAGCCAAAAAACCAAAAAGCCAAAAAACCAAAAAACCAAAAAGCCAAAAAGCCAAAAAGCCAAAAAACCATAAAGCCAAGAGGCCAAAAAGCCAAAAAGCCAAGAAGCCAAAAAGCTAAAAAGCCAAAAAGCCAAAAAGCCAAAAAGTCAAAAAGCCAAAAAGCCAAAAAACCAAAAAACCAAAAAGCCAAAAAGCCAAAAAACCAAAAAGCCAAAAAAAAAAAAAAAAAAAAAAAAGCCAAAGAGAAGAAGAAAAAGAAAAAAAAAAAAAAAGAAAAAAAAAAAACCAAAAAACCAAAAAACCAAAAAGCCAAAAACCAAAAACCAAAAAACCAAAAAGCCAAAAAGCCAAAAAAACAAAAAAACAAAAAGCCAAAAAACCAAAAAGCCAAAAACCAAAAAACCAAAAAGCCAAAAAGCCAAAAAGCCAAAAAGCCAAAAAGCCAAAAAGCCAAAAAACCAAAAAGCCAAAAAGCCAAAAAGCCAAAAAGCCAAAAAGTTAAAAAGTTAAAAAGTTAAAAAGTTAAAAAATCTTTTATTGAATGGCAATATTTTATGTTTAAGGACTGGTGTTTATGCACTTAAAGCGAGGCCGGGACTTGCATATTTACCGTTGTCAGTGTAAGCATAGTATAATACTTAGACTATGGTGTACGTCACTTTGGCAGTTATGCTTAAAAACATTTAATTAAAAATACTCATCTAAGCCTGAAGAGTCGTCGATAAGGTGAGTATATCCCCATTTAACTATTGTAAATTACCTGTAGCTATATGGTAGTTTTATATACTTTTAACCAAAAAGCCAAGAAGGTAAAGGGTAAGAGTCTTTGGAACTTTGTAAGAGAAGTTAGGACCCAACCTGATCATCTCAACCCTGATATCTTTTGGTTTGCAATTTGAATTAAATTGACTTATTTTGATTGTTTGAATTGAATGTTTGACTTGACTTTTACTGTTTAACTGGGTCATAGTTTTTTGAGCAGACTTTTGAGAGTGAAAAGGACTTTAAGAAAGAGACCTCAAGCTTCAGTTACAAAAGGTAAAAGTATTGAAAAGAGTCTGGAGAACTTCAGTTGCAAATTTTGTGATTTTAGTTTTGAAAGTAAAGTTAATCTGAGAACACATTTATACACACACTGGAAAAGAAGATACAAATGTGACCTTTGCAATTTTAAATGAATTTTCAAATCGGGGTTAGAACCTCATATGCAAAGTCACAGCAACATAAAAT
>SEYY01011947.1:0-21894 GCA_009176605.1 Armadillidium nasatum | reverse complement strand
AGTATAAGATAGTTTGTAAAAGATCAAACGTTAAGAAAATAGACGTAGTGTGGCAAATATAAAGTTTAAATGATATAGTTATATTTGAGTGCTGGTACCATTCGAAAGTAAATGATTAAGTTATTAGTTTGCTTAATGTTGACTAGAATTGCTAAATTTGAGAATTCCTATGTTTGATGTTGGCTGAAGCTTTAGTATAAATACTTGTATTGTCGATATGCAGCAATCTAAAGCATGTTAGTTTGTGAAGACCCATAAGAGAGTAGATGAATACTATTTTCCGGTGATATGCATGTCAGCTCTTGATATGGATCGGCCGTAATGAGCTTTAATAATGCAAAGTTTTTACGACCTAGTTATATTGAATATTGGAATCATTCGAAAGTAAATGAATAAGTTATTAGTTAGCTTAACCTTGAAATTGATAACGTAGCTTATATGTTGACTAGGATTGCAAAATTCGAGAATTCCTATGATTGATGTTGTCCGAGTCCTTAGTATGAATGATTGTGTTGTTGATATATTGGTACCTTAGGCATGATAGTGTATAAAGAGTCATAAGAAAATAGTTGAAGTGTGAAAATATAAAGTTTTTACGAGTTAGTTTTATTGAATATTGGGCCATTCGAAGGTAAATGAATATTAGTTTTCCTATTCTCGATATTGGTAGATTAGGGTATTCTTATGTTTGAATCTGTCTAATATATAAGTTCCTACGGGTGAAAATTAATGATAATAATAAAATGAAGGAGCAGTTATGGCACATGTTAGTAAGGATGTTGTCCGAAACCCTAGTATGAATGCATGTATTGTTAATATATTGGTATCTTAAACAATATAGTGTATAAAGAACCAAAAGGAAATAGTTGAAGTTTGAAAATGTAAAGTTTTTATGAGTTATATTGAATATTGGAGACATTCGAAGGTAAATGAATAAGTTATTAGTTTTCCTACCTCAATATTGATAGATTTGGGTATTCTTATGTTTGATTCTGTTAGAAATCTTAGTATACCTGTTTGTATTGGCCCTGTAAAAGTAGGTTCAATGAATGAAATGCGTATATGGAGTTTGAGTTACAATGAGTGCTGGTGAGGATTCGGTCTTTATCTTGAGATCGGCAAAATATTCAGTAAAAGTAAGTTAAAAAGAATTTAGCATTTGAAGAAATATGGAGTTTACCATTTTTTGGGGTTAAGTATGTCAGCTCTTGATTTGGATTGTGTGTGATGGGGTCTAATATATATACAGTAAGCTCATACGGGTAAATATTAATAATAATAATAATAATAATAATAATAATAATAATAATAATAATAATAATAATAATAATAATAAAATGGAGAAGTTATGACGCATGTTGGTAAGAGTTCGAAATGATACCTTGGTATAAATGTTTGTTGATATATTGGCCTCTAAAGCATGTTAGTTTATAAAGAATAGCAAAAATATAGATGAATTGGGAAAATACAAAGTTTTTACGAGCTAGTTATGGCGAATGTTGGTATCATTCAAAAGTAAATGCTTAAGTTATTAGGGTGTATGACGATATTGATAATGCTGTATATATGCTAACTAGATTTGAAAACCGGATATTCTTATGTTAACTAGATTAGGGAAATTTGGGTATTCTTATGTTTGATGCTGTTAGAAATGTTAGTATGAGTGCTTGTAATGCCCAAGTAAAAGTATGCTCAATAAATGAAATGTATAGATGAAGGAGGCGTTATGACGAGTTCTGGTGATTAAACTATCTTTGTCATGAGAAATTGGCTAAATATTCAGGGCAAGCAGGAAAAAAGGTATTTAGTTAATAAAGAAATATGGAGCTTAACATCTTTCGGGGATAAGTATGTCGGCTCTTGATATGGACAAAGTGTAAGGGACACTAATATATAAGTCCATATGGTTGAAAATTAATAATAAATTGAAGGATAAGTTATGATGCGTGTTGGGGTGGTTTCGGATCATTCGTCAATGTCTAGAAAAAAGGTAAAAAGGTACGGTGGTAATTACCTGGAAAATTAAAAGGTGCTCGAGTAAATGGAATACATATGTAAATGATTATTTGGAATATGGGGATAAATGGTACAAACAATGGGTTTATTATGTTCCCATCAATCAATATCAGGAAAAAGGCAAAAGGTCCAGGTTTAATTTCCTTGAAAGCTCAATTTATTAGGATGGGTTTATATTTCTATCAATCAATGTCAAGGAAAAGGCATAAAGGTCCAAGTTTAGTTACCTGGAAAGCGTAATTTATTAGGATGGGTTTATATTTCCATCAATCAATGTCAAAAAGGTAAACAGGTTAGTCGATATTTACCTGGCCTATGTAGAAAGGGATACCGACCTTAGCCTTGTGTAATGTTTTATGCTGACGCCCTCTGGTGATTGGGTGAATATGCAAAAGGGGAGGGGCTTATACTTGTTTTGCGCTAATGCCTAATGCTAATTGGCTGAATACCATTAGTATGAATTTTGGTGGCATGAAGCTTAGATTGACTTGGTTGGTTTTAGTGCAATATTGCCGTAAGTAAAATTGTTATAATATTATATTGTAAAATTTATTTTTACAATTTATACGATTACATTTGTTTTAAAAAAATTCCGTGTTCCATTATGTTCATATTACTTATTAAGTATATAGAGTATATAGTTTTATAGGAACGAAATGTTTTTGAAATGTTAATTTATAATTTTCATTTAATATTTAATAAAGTTTGCTAAAATGTTCAGTGAAAGAGTTTTTCTTCTTAAAAATTTCTTATTTATTTTACAACTTAAAAGCAAAAAGATTTTATAATATTTTTTTAAAAAAATGTTCATGTAAAAATAAACTTATTATTTGAAACGATTCACAATGTGTGTAAATGTGTTCATGTTTGTGTATCTTTTTATTTAGTTGAGTGTAAAGTTTACCAGTTTATGTTTAAATGTCTTGAACTGCTACCAAGGTACATGATCCTGCTAATTAAATGAGTTTATGGGTGAATGTTTGTCATGTGTGTTTGTGTGGGTGTGTCTGCCTTTACAAGCTTCTATAGCTTACCTACCTCATGCTGTTAAGTAAGATATCTTAAGAGTTTAGGGTATTAAATAATACTTCTGCTACTATTACGTATAACATAATAATGATTTGGGTATGTGTGTGTGTGTGTGCGTAGATATTTGTATATATGTGCTTAACAATCTGTTATATACTAATAATGAAAATAGTAATAATACTAATCCTTATGATAATAATAATTAAAAAAATAATATATAGTGAAATTTATTTATTTAGTGAAAAAACCTAAAACAGTTACTATGGAAACATCATGTGTGTGTGTGTGTGTGTGTTCTTAATACCTCTGAAGTGGGGAAAGGGTGGGGTAGGGTGATGGGTGACCCTCACTCCATTATCCATATATATATATATATATATATATATATATATATATATATATATATATATATATATATATATATATATATATATATATATATATATATATATATATATATATATATATATATATATATATATATATATATATATATATATATATATATATATATTTATTTATTTATTTATTTATTTCATCAATATTGGTATATAACTATATATGAATAACTATTGCTAACTTTACACACTTTTTTTATTTGCTGAGGAAAGTTGATGCGGGGCGGGGTAAGCTGGGTTGGGGAAGCTGGGTGATGGAATACCCCTACGACATTATGCATGTATATTTATTTATTTATTTATTTGTTTTCATCTTTATCTTTATTTTTATTTATTTTGTTTTCTATTTATTTATTTTTTATATTTTATATTTTTATTTTTATTTTTTTTAAATTTTTTTAATTTTTTTAATTTTTTTATATTTTAAATTTTTTTATTTTTTATTTTTGTCTTTACTTTTATTTTTATTTATTTTCTATCACTGTTATTATGTATTTATTATTTTTTATTTTATTTATTTAAAATTATACTCATGTGAAACACCCTGTGAGCGGTATTTTTTAACAAGCTGCCCCGGTATGGTGGGTGCGACCCCTTGCGGACCTTCTGGGTGAATGGTTTCCTATGCGGGGTACTGGGCTATAGGAAGTGGTGTTTTAATATACATGTACTCGTATTGATGCGACTCCCCGAGGGAGGATGATGGCTCCTTATGCTGAAACGGGTCCTGAGAGAAAGGGTGTGTGTGTGTGTGTGTGTGTGTGTGTGTGTGCTCTTTTACTTTTTTATTCCGGGGCACCTTGAAGCTCCGTATCAGAGTATGGGGACCCATCCTGGGCCTCCTACAGCCCTCTGGTATATATATATATATATATATATATATATATATATATATATATATATATATATATATATATATATTTTATATTTAATATTTTTTCTATTTTATTTTCTTAGGCCTAAAAAAAGTTGAACACCTGATTAGCCTCAGGGTAAATACCTGAGCGTTAGGCTTAACTTAGGCCTACAAAAATGGTTGAACACCTGATTAGCCTCAGGGTAAATGCCTGAGCGTTAGGCTTACCGTAGGCCTAAAAAAAAGGCTGAGCACCTGGCGGTTAGGCTCACCATAACCCTAATAAAAGGTTGAACATAAGATAAACATCTAGCTGTCAAGAATGATTAATGGTTAAGAACACCTGTTCGTTAGGCTTAGCGTAGGCCTAAAAAAAGGTCGGCCACCTGAATATCCTTAATTAAGGTAAACATCTAGCTGTCAAAATGATTAATGGTTAAGAACACCTGGCGGTTAGGCTTATATGGTTAGGCTTATTTTTGTTTTCAACTACTGTTTTCCTGTCTCTGATCAATGTAAGAATTCATCAGTTGCGAAGCAGTCGCTGAACCGTAAACATGGTCTCTATATTTAAATACAAATTTATATCCGATTTTAATTCATGGAAAGTGTCTCAACTGGATAGAAGTCTATGTTTTTTAAAGCTAATTAGAATGACATAATAATAAAGAAGAAAATAATAAACAAAAGAAAAATAATAATGAACAAAGGAAAAAATAATAAGAAGGAAAACGAAAAATAATAATATATAGAAAAACGAAAATAATAATATAAAGAAGAGAAAATAATAAAAATAATAATAAGAATAATAATAATAATAATAATAATAATAATAATAATAATAATAATAATATAAATAATAATAACGTATGGGTAACCACTGTCGGACACAAGCGGGCGGACGGCTCTCTTCGAGGGCGCGTGCGGGAGGACCCGTGTGTGGCTGCAGATGGTAAACCCCAGTGGGAGGGATGACCCATGAGGGCTAGTGTTATCCCTGTGGGAAAGGGCCTCGGCTACTCGCATATTATATATATATATATATATATATATATATATATATTATATATATATATATATATATATATATATATATATATATATATATATTTATAATTATTAATTAATTAAATTATTTTTATTTATTTATTTACTTTTTTTTTTATTTCACTATTTTTATTTATTTATTTATTTATTTATATTAATATACATATTTATTTTTATTTATTTATTTATTTATTTTAATTAAAAAAATTTTCCACGCTAAACAATAAAAAAGGTTCGCGGTCGGTGGTCAAAAGATTAACATCTTTTTCATCGCGGGTGGTCGACGGTATCCTTTGCAATTAAATAAATTTTATTTATTTATTTATTTTAATTAAAAAATTTCCCACGCTAAACAATAAAAAATTTTCTCGTCGGGGAGTCAAAAAGGTTAATACCTTTTTGACCGCAGGCGGTCGGCGGCGTCCTTTGATCAGCGGTCAGTCGGGACCGGAAGTGGCGGCATCCTTTTAAGCAACAATATTCGCCCGCAACTACTTATATGATAAATAATCAAAATTATTGTCGAAAAATACACTCTTACTTCCTAGACTGGTGGTCGAAATAATCCATATTTAATCGTAAAGAATTTATTGTATTAATATTATATATATATATATATATATATATATATATATATATATATATATATATATATATATATATATATATATATATATATATATATATATATATATATATATATATATATATATATATATATATATATATATATATATATATATATATATATATATATATATATATATATATATATATATATATATATATATATATATATATATATATATATATATATATATATATATATATATTTACAAAGTGCCACCACTCACGGGCAGAGCCCTTTTCAAGGAGGGGGCACACACACAAGGACAAAACTCGTACAAACACACACACCCAACGCACAGCCCTCAGGTGGGCGCAGAATTAAGGCTTGAAGAGTGGAAGATTAAATACAGTTGGAAAATAGAATATGGTAGAGAATTCCACAGAATAGAGGTGGCTGGAAAGAAGGAGGTACCACAACGGGCTAGCCTGGGATTCCCAACGTCCACACAAAATTGGTGCGAAAGAAGGGTACCCCTCGTGCAACAAGGACGACGCAACGGTGGAGGAATGCGAGAGGCCAATTCCCTCGAGCACCTGCCATTGTAGTACCTGTAGAAATGAGATAGCGCGCCAACGTCACGTCGCAGGGACAGAGGGTAAGAGAGTTTGAAAGTAGGGGACAGTTTATTAATCTTATAGCTTTAGACTCAACCCTATCCAGAAGAGAGGAGGACCCAGAGCCCCCCCAAATGTGAGAACAGTACTCCATACAAGGGCGAATAAGACCCTTATATATCTGGAGTAACTGCTCAGAAGAAAAAACTCGCAACCTGAACAAAACTCCCAGCTTCTTAGAGACAGCTTTAGCAACCATTGTAATATGTGGTTTCCAAGACAGTTTGTTGTTTATGTTTAGACCAAGAATGTTAATGTTATTTACAGGTGAGACGGGAGAGCCATCGAAGAGGATAGGAAAGTTAGGAGGAGTTTTAGAGAGGGAGATGTGAAGAAGTTGAGTTTTTAAAGAGTTGAATTTCACAAGGTTGCTATGTCCCCACTGGGAAATTCCATCCAGATCGGCAAGAATAGAATCGGAAAGTTAAAGACGAGAAGCAGGTCTAGAAGCAAAAGAGGGAGCAGATTTGAAATGAGTAGAAGAATGTAGAGTTGAATCATCAGCATAAGAGTGAACAGAGTTAGAAGTGCAGTGGAGAAGATCGTTAATGAAAAGTAAGAATAAGGTTGGAGATAAAACAGAGCCCTGAGGAACACCACAGTTGACAGAAAAGGAGGAAGAGGTCGCTCCATCTACAAGTGCCGAAATGGAACGATCTGAGAGAAAACTAGACAAGAGTAAGCAAAGGGAAGGAGGAAACCCAAAGGAAGGGAGCTTAGAGAGTAGTGACGCATGCCATACCCGGTCGAAAGCTTTGGATATGTCAAGCGCCACCACACAAGACTCCCCGAAGTCCCTAAGGGCAGAAGACCATACATCAGTAAGATAGGAAAGAATGTCACCAGTTGACCTCGAGCGACGAAAGCCATACTGGTGATCAAGAGAGAAGAGAATGAGACTCCAAATGATCCAGGAAATGAGAGTTGAGGAGAGTTTCAAAAATGTTTGATAGAACACAAGTGAGATCTATAGGTCGGTAGTTAGAAGGGTCAGAACGGCTACCTTTTTTCGTGATCGGCTGAACTAACGCATGCTTCCAGCATAGAGGAAAAGTATTAGTATTAAGGCATAGAGAGTAGAGCTGAACGAGGACAGGGGCCAATTCGGAAGCACACTCCCTCAGAACACGAGGGGGAATGCCATCCGGGCCACTGGCCTTCCTGACGTTCATAGATTTCAGGATCCCAGGCACCCGATCATGAGTATATATATATATATATATATATATATATATATATATATATATATATATATATATATATATATATATATATATATATATATATATATATATATATATATATATATATATATATATATATCATCTGGTGGGCAAAGGCCGGAGGCCTACCAAATTCTACCAGAGTTGGGGAACATTCGGAATCTCATCGCTAATGGCCAACGTGACCCGATACACGGCGTTTAAAAGTGTGCAAGTCAAAGGAAGTTGGGAAAACAGATAAAGGGAGTGTGTTCCAGACCTTACCAGTAGAGTACATGTAAGAGTGAGGATAGCGGTTAAGTCTTGGGTCGGAAAGTTGGACAGAGAAAGGATGAGACTGTGTAGAAAGTTATGTTGCACGAGCCTTTCTCAATGGAGGAGGTATGCGACATGAGAGTTCAGAAGAGCAATGTCCATTGTAATAGCGATAGTATAGAGAAAGTGATTCAACAATTCGACGGGAAGAAAAAGACTGGAAAGAGTTAGTAAGAGCAGGAGAATTGATGAGACGAAAAGCCCTAGACTCCACCTTTTCAAGAATAGCTGTATGTGTGGAACCACCCCAGATGTGAGGGGCGTACTCCATACAGGAGTGAATAACACCCCTATACAGAGCAAGCAACAGGGGTGTCGTAAAAAACCACGAAGGCGCCTCAGAATACCCAACGTCTTAGAAGCTTGTTTAGAAAGAGAAATAATGTGATCTTTCCAAGAAAGATCACGAGAAAACGAAGTTCCGAGAATATAGAGGACGAATGAAGATTTGAGTTGTGTGTTTTCGAAGAAGATATCATAGGTATGTGGAGGATTGTGTCCAATAGAAAGATGGAGGAATTGAGTTTTTGAGGCATTGAAAACAACCATGTTTTCTCTGTCCCAATTTGAAATACGAGAAAGATCAGAGGTTAGTTGCTCCAAGACCATCTTTCTTGAATCTATCAACTGCTGTTGGGAGGGACGTCTTTCAAATTGAAAGGAGTAATGAAGGGTGGAGTCATCGGCATAGGAGTGTATAGGAGACGAAGTAATAGAGAGGTCATTGATGAAAATTAGAAAAAGAGTTGGAGAAAGAACAGATCCTTGAGGAACACCACTATTTATATATTTATAGGAAGAACTGTGACTTTCTGCAACAGCTGCTATAGAACGACCGGAAAGGAAATTAGAGAGAAGGTCACAGAGAGAAGGATAGATTCCGAAAGAGGGTAGTTTGGAAATCAAAGCTTTGTGCTAAACTCTATCGAAAGCTTTCGATATGTCTAGCACCACAGCAAAAGATTCACCGAAACCCCGAAGAGCAGAGGACCAAGAGTCAGAAAGTAGGGAAAGAAGGTCATCAGTAGAACGTTCTTTACGAAAGCCATACTATCGATCAGAGATAAGATTAGAAGAATTGAGATGTTTCCAAATCTTCCTGTTAAGGATAGATTCGAAAACTTTAGAAAGAACGGAAGTTAAAGAAATAGGACGATAGTTAAAGGGCTGACAGGGGTCCCCATTCTTCAGCATAGGCTGAATGAGCGCACGTTTCCAGCAAGAAGGGAATGTCGATGGAGAAAGACAAAGATTAAATAGTTTATCAAGGCAGGGTGCAAGCTCGGAAGCACAAGTTTTGAGAACCGTAGGAGGAATGCCATCAGGACCATACGCCTTCTTAGGGTTAAGTTCAGAGAGAGCAGAAATGACATCTTTAGAAGAAATTACAATGTTAGGCATAAATGAGTTGGAGGGGGTTGAAGGAGGAGGAATAGCTCCGGAATCGTCTAAAGTTGAATTTAAGGCAAAAGTATGAGCGAAGAGTTCAGCTTTAGTAGAAGGTAAAATGGCAGTTGTGCCATCAGAAGAGATTAGAAGAGGGAAAGAGGAAGAAGCAAAGTTTGAGTTAACATTTTTGCAAAATGCCAGAAAGGTCGAGAGGAAGAAGAGCCAGAAAGATTATTGCATTTGCGGGTGAGAAAAGAGTTTTTGGTATCTCGAAGAATATATTTTGTACGATTCTGGGATGAAATATATGAATGAGTTTCAGGAGTTTGAAGAAGACGGTAATCTCTGAAGGCAGCATCCCTTCGGCGGATAATGCGAGAGCAAGTAGAGTTAAACCAAGGTTTGTTAGGTTTAGTAGAAGGGAAAGAATATGGAATGTACGCCTCCATGCCAGAGTGAATTACCTCGGTAATGCGTTCTGCACACTCCGAGGGATTCCTCCCACGAGAGCAATAATCATTACATGGGAAATCAGACAAGTACAACCGCAAGTCATACCAGTTAGCAGCATCGAAGTGCCACAAACGTCTCCTCGCCGAAGGCGGGTGCCGTTCTTGCGGAAGACTTGAAGAGTTGAAGAGACAGAACAAGATACGGAGATAAAGAGGTGATCGGATGAACCCAAAGGAGGAAAGAGTTTAACAGTATAAGGAGAAGGATAAGAAGTAAGGAAAAGATAAAGTATGTTGGGTTCATCACCAAGACGGTCAGGGAGACGGGTAGGGAGTTGCACCAACTGCTCAAGGTTGTTCTGGATAGAAAAGTTGTAGGCGAGTTTACTGGCTGGATCATGAGAACTAGATGAAAGCCATTGGCTGTGGTGAACATTGAAATCATCTAAAACGATTTTTTCGGAGAAGGGAGAAGACACGAATGTGCTCTACTTTGGAGTTTAGATAGTCGAACAATTTTGGATAGTCAGTAGAATTAGGAGATAAATAAACAGAACAAATAAATTTAGTAGTAGAATTGCAAAAGAGCTTTAGTCATAAAGTAGAGAATTCAGGAGACTCCAAATTAGAGACAAGAGAGCAAAGAACATCGTTGCGCACATATGCGCAATATGGCAACAACTGCCTTTGGCTGAAAATTGAGGATAGAGACAGTAGGAGGTAACAGAATAAGGTTTGCTGTCAGCACACTCAATCACCTGAGTTTCGGTTAGAGACAAGAGATGAGGTTTAGAAGAAGAGAGATGGTGTTCGACAAAGTGGAAATTAGGAAAAAGACCGTGAATATTACAGAAATTAATAAAAAAAGAAGACCGTGCACCGGGGCAAGCCGGACGCCGGGCCATGGCGGCACCATCCCCATCATCGGAGGCCAGCCAACTCCCAAGTGATGATGGGGTGAGGGGTGGAGGTTGAGGGGCATTCCTTTGGATGCCGCCCCTCGAAGCATCTCCGAGTCAGCTGTGATTTTTGCCATTTTTTGTTTTGTTTTATAAAGGTAATGTAAGAGTAAGAGCTTGTAAATATGTGGGAATATGTGAAGAAATGGGTTTGATATATATATATATATATATATATATATATATATATATATATATATATATATATATATATATATATATATATATATATATATATATATATATATATGAACAGCATCCGCATTGAATTTAACATCTGCACGTAAAAAATGTGGATTTGTCAAGTTTATGAAATAATACGAATTATAATATTAATTCTCTTCTATAGTTTAATTTTATGAGTGTGATAGTCATTAATTGTTGTTATGAGGGATATAAGTATAAAACGTCTAGGATAAAATTAACAAAAGGCATTTCTTTGTTGCATTTCTTGTAACGTTCTTTTAAATTTTTGAGAAACAAAAGTAATGCTGAAGAAAACCAAGACGATTGAAAATTCATGAACTTGTTTAACACTAAGAAACTGTAATTAATAGGAAAATAAAAGTAACAAAACTACTAATTAATATAGAACAGTGCCTCCTCTGGCCATCCTAACTCTCTGAAGCGGTTTCGGGTTTGATGAAACGATCATGGTGATAGCGTTTTGCGGATATTGTATCTCTCATCAATAGAGTCTCTCATTAGCTTACTGATTTCGAAGGATCATGTGCCCGGGCTCTGATATGTCTCCCCAATATATCTCAAACATATTCTATGGGTTTTGTCAGGGATTTTAAAGGGTGTAGGCAGAAGGTGGATTCCTACCAATTTGTAGTACAGGTGAAATTCAACTGTAATTTGCTTCCTGATATTGTCGTGAAGTAATACCAATGTGTCGAAAAGAAAGGAACTAATATCCCTGAAGAATGTTGTCCACATATCTTTCTGCCGTTAAAGTCAAGCCGTCCAATATATGCAACATATATAGTACAGGCTCCTGAACCTATGCCAATCCACACCATCATAAAGCGCCTTTGAAAGAGATCATTGGAGAAATGTTGCAAGGAAAAAAGCTCTATAATAGATGTTTCCACAGTCGCTGATGTCCGCTTGTACGTGTAATAAGATCTGAGACACGTTTGTCAAGATTACATACTTCATTGCTTCACTGTCCATTTTCCAGAAAATCTACCTTTTTGGGAATCTGCTGAGAATATGAGTGCTTGTTGTAGGTAGGAAAAGTATTAGTAAAAGGCAGGGTGTAGATTTGAACAAGGATAGACGACAACTCAGATGTAACTCCCTCAGAACACGAGGAGAAATGCCATTCGGACCACGAACTATTCTGACCTTCATAGATATCAGGATCATTCGCACTCAATCCTGAGTATTCACAGGTAGAGAGATATGAAATACCTGAGAGAAGAAGGAGTACGAGAAGAAATGCTTGAATAGTTCACGATGGATCTAGATGAAAAAATAAGACTGAAGAGATTTGTTTTTTTCAGAAGGATATTTAGATGCAGATCCGTCAGGGTTAATAAGATGTTGAAAGGAATTTTTACAGAAGCCATTAGAGTTGTTTTTGCCAAGTGGCCATAAATTTTATCAATAAGATAATATATAAGGTCAAGGTGCTTCCTTTTTGTGGAAATAAACTTAGCTCATCTAATAATATTCCTGCAATGATGCAGTCTCGGTGCTGCAAACTGATTGGTAGCGCTACTTTGATTTTCTTTGAATTGAATATCGCTTTGGAGAAAAAGGTACCTTGTTCAAAATACCTTTAAAATTTTATATTTTATACCATTATGCCGTATATTCAATTTTCTTTTCCTTCAACTAAGATCAATAAACCTTTGTTTACTAGCTTCTTATTGTTTTATTGCAAGGACACTGAATTCAGTAATTATCATTCTCTGCAAATCACAGATACTCATGTAATTTACACCTCATCCCCGAATCGTGCAAAATTTGTTCTTTGTGACACTTTTTTTTAGCAGCAAATATAACAATATTTCATGTACATTTTACTTACAATCTTGCTATTGTTATAAAAAATATGCCTACTCTTACATTGCTTTCTTCTTTCCTTCCTCTAGCATCTTCTGACTACAAAACTGCGGTTTTACGCCCTGCTAATACAAAACTCTTCGCTCAAACCTTTGTCTCTGTTTTCATATTAGACAATAACTAAGCTTTTCCTCCATCTTTACAACCTGAAACTCAATTACGTTCAATATCGCAATTTCCTCTAAATATGTTCTTCCTGCTCTTTCTGAGATTCATATTAAGAAGCCAATGATCTATTAGCATACCACCTGTGGTTCTTATAGACTTGCGATTTCAAGCTTGCACTCTGCCTAAGTAAACTGTTTCGTATATAGTTGTCTTTCCTTCTCGACCTTTCGTTCCTGCTGAAAGCTTTTGCTCATTCTGCCTTTAAAGAAAAATAAAGACCTGTCTCATCACTATAATAATTGTTCTATAGATTTAACTTCTGGTGTTTCTAAACTTTCCTAGTCTATCTTTAACAAAAAGATTTGGAAACACCAAACGCTATAATCTTTTCACTATTCGCCAATATGGCATTCGTTAGAAGCATAAGCTGGCGATTTTTTCTTGGTATTCTGCTTCGGGACGAGGAGAGTGCCACACGCTCTTTCTTGAACTATATCTAGCTTTTTCTAGCACATGGCACCCTGCTTAGCCACGCCCCTCGGAACTAGGGGAGTTATATTGTTTGCAAAAGCTGGCACTGAGGGTAAGGTACCTTCGGGGATGATGCCACACACGTGTGCGCATGCGCACACGTACACACACTTGACTTTGTGACGTCATGTCACATGGTCATTATGAAATTTGGATTTCTGTCCGCGAACTTTTCATCTCAGCTATCTTTTCTACCCATGTGGGTTTCGTCGCCATCTTGGATATGACCATGTGGTTTTGAAAATTTCCCTCCATTTTTTCTTCCTCGTAGCGCCATCTATTGAGTGAAAATAATCTTCCAATATTCCCAAACCAGGTTGCGGACTCTTAAAATTTTCGAGGGGCCATTATTCGAAACCATTCCTTCCGATTTCAAATCCAACATGTTACCACCACAACAAACCGGATAATTACTTAGAAAGTACAATTTATTTAATTTTTGAACAATTTTTTTTCTCTTCCTTTTTTCTCTTATACTTTTTTCAAATTGGAATAATTTATTATTTTGTTGATTATATAATCCCGCTTACTTCATCGTTGGTTTCATCTAATGTTGCATAATGATAACATAATCACTGTCATAAGGTAATATATTTACATAACAATCACTATCTTCAAATATATTCTCCTTTGTCGTATTAATTTGACATTATCATCAGCATCACATGACTTTGAATCCGAAGGAAGTGGGTGATCCTCTGAGTCGTATCCGTGTGAATGTCCTCTCCGTGCGTGGAACCGGCAAGGCGGCTGAGCATAAATAATCTGATTCTCGAAATTATTTATTTTCTTAACTATGCGAAGCTTCAACTGGGTATTCATTTTTAACTTGAATTTATTTTTGTTTATGTTTTTACATTTATTTATATGCATCTTATGTATGAAATCATATATGTATGCTTGTAAATACTCATATACATACGTACACGCACATGCGTGTATACGAGGAAGCACATATTTCATGTATGGAAAACAGGAAATAACAAATAATACAAAAATTAAAGTTGTTGAAAATAAACTCATATCTTTTATCTTATTTCATCTGTTTCGTAATTACTAACAATATAATAATTCACATAAAAAAATTTAATATTAAATGTATTTATAATCTTATTAAAAGATATACTATTTAAATAAACATTTATAACATAAAAAAATATATTCTATGCAAATTAGGGTTAGTTTGTTGTACAGGAAAACAAAATCTTTACATGACGAATATTATTATTTTTAAAAAGGCAAGTTACATATTGATTATTTAAAATAAATTCCAAATTTAATGAATCAATAAAATAAACAATTACTTTTAATTTTATAATCGGAAATCCAATTTCATTGATAACAATTCAAGTGAAGTATTGAAAATTAATCCTGAATCAATTTCCAACTTCACTGAGACGAGTTCATCTCAGGCAAACACTCCTAAAAATATATTTTTTTTTCCTTTTTAAATACGTTCAAAATTTCTTCTTCGTTCATTTTCAACAATTCAAGACTATATTTCTTACACGGTCAATCTCAATGAGTTGAGGATGCTCCATATACTCTAAGACTGAGATAGGTGAGGTTAAGGAATTGTCAAAAGCTAAACTTAGCCTCAAATTCCTTTTCTTACAATACTGTGATGATAAGTAGTACACTCTAAAAGATCGGGTGTATGATCATATGCATGCAAGTTACTATTTTCAACATATGAATCTAGATCAATACCTGTCTCGTTATCACCAGAAGTAACATGATTCGAAATCAAATTATTAAAAGGAAGTGAACATAATGAATTTACTCTATTGTACAATGCCTCATAACTTCGACCGTATTGCTTCCCGTTTACATGTAAACTTGTGGTTCTACATCCAAAATGTGTAAACTTGAATTTTTGTTTTATAATTTCCTGAATACGTATCATGTTGTAAAATACCAATTATTACTTTCTGTGGCAGACTATTATTAACTATGTTCGAAATATTAAGTATTTGATAATCCTTGTGTGAAATTAAAAATTTTGGTTCAATTCTTCTCATAAGATATTTTGCGGTAGTTTAAGAAAAAATTTCTCAATATCCAAAGTAAAGAAGCATCTAATAACAGGAATGGTATCTCTTATGAACAGTGCACGTGTACCTACAGAAAGTAGTGTAAATCCTTCTTGGGTGGATATATCCCCATTTATTCTGATTAATTCTGCCATAAAATTCATATATATATTATATCTGGTTTTACCGCATCTACTCAGTTGTTTTCCTATTTCTTTGAAATTGTAAAAAGTCAAAAGTTGTAAATGAAATTGTTTCAAGTTGTCTGTATAATTTAATAAGTGTTCAATATAACTCCTGTAAGAATAATTCGCCGCTGATGCTCCCTAAGATGTTTCATTTAAAAAATATTTCAATTTGACTAAAGCAAGTGCATAGAAAATTTGTTTGAGGAAACACAAAATGATCGTCAGGACTCGGAAGATCTGAACCATCATCCGCATTTAACTAATTTTCTTTTTAATATAAATATACATTCAGTTTTTCAAGGTACTGATCTGAAGTTCCAGAGATGCTAAATTCCAGAGGAACATCGGTATTTGTGACAGAGTGTACAGAATTAATACTGATAAAGCCGGTTTCACATATGCTGGTCTGTGTGTGATTCACAGAAAAGTGATCTAACTCTGTTTTGCACCAGTCAGTACTAGAGGGATAAAGGAAGTGCATCTTGCTTCTACAAAGGGTAAACGAATAAAAAAAATCACAACCTTAATGTCATTAATCTTATATGTGTTAATCCTCGGTGAGTGCTTACCTAAAACTCAAATACATCAATTTCTTTTTTTTTCTTTACTATCTTCTTACTACCAACGCCTCTTCCAGTCATCTAATGGCTTATTTTTCATTTAAATCATCTAGCATTTCATCGGAGACATCTGCTATACGTCGTTTTAAGGCATCACGTGGGTTGACATTTCCCACGACATCGCATATTGTGTTTACTCCTGTCTTTGAAGCCATTTCAGCGAGATATTTTCCACCTGATATAAATATGGGCAACACTCCTCTCATGTAGCGAAATAAAGTTGACCTGGGGGAAATCCAAAGAAAACTAACAACAAAAAATATAAAAATTTTTAATTAATGAAATTCTCAAAAATATAGAGCCTTTCTTCCTTTGATGTTAGAGTTTTGAATTGTAGGAAAAACTTCTTGAAGACAGTGCAGTTTTCCCTTCACCCAGTTATTCGCCACCAGTCGAAACTAAATATGAAAAATAAACAATTTAGCAATGGAAAAAACGTAAACGTTTTTAAATTTTATAAAAGTAAACTTTAAATTCCAACTTCTTTCGGCTAATATTATAAATTTAAATATACGACTCCAGCACGAATGAAGTTAATATGCCAAAGCTAAAATTGTTAAATTAATTTTAATAGTTTCAACCTTTATTTTTAATTCGGACTTAAAGGTGCCAGGAATATAATATTAAAATTATAAATATAACTTTGTTTAACGCACAAGCACTGATTGCACGAAAACATACCTTTAAGTTATAAATAATCCTTTCTTGGTCTGTCTGATGTTTGTAGACGAGCCAGATGTTATTGTTGTTGTGAGTTGAACCATCTGTATTTGAACTTCCCGTTAGCCTGCAGATGGATGGCTACCAAATTCTTCTTAAATTTTCATTTGCATCACTGAACTAAAAAAAGTTCTTTAAAAAAAATTAAATATAATATTTACAGTTTAGTTTACAAGTTCTCAAAGAACTTCACGGAACCTTGTTCTTTAAGGTTATTTTATAACAAGAGCAAACTATTGGAACTAATTTCCATATCTGAGCTGCTCGATGCTTTTTTGAAGAAGTGTTAATTTTTGAACTGCGTTTTTGTGAACTTTTTTGTGTAACTGCCTTTTTTGATTTCTTTTGGAATTATTTGTGACTTTTTACTTGGTTGGTTTTCGCACACCTGTGCGCTAAATATAAATATTTCCCAGCACCAAACAATATATACAATTATTTTCCCTTTTTATAAAAGAAAAAGGGAAATTCCTAACACTGGAGGACAGGAATTAAATTTTCTTTAAAAAAGAAAATTTAAAAAGATGAAATTTTTCGAAGAAAAAAAATTTCAAAAATATATAAATTTGAATGCTTACTTTAAGCCTTAAGCCAGATCACTTTTGTACAGTTGTTTAGTTTTTTCAGTGCTGACGATGGCAGCTTTTCTAACATTCTTTTTCTTTGAATCTGCTTTGAGATCTAATTCTTGATTATCTAATTCTTCTAGGGAATCTGAATCAATTTGTGGAGTAGCTTCTGCAACACTAAGTAAGGGGATTAATGATGATACATGTCTTTTTACTAGTTCTTTTGTCTTACCTTTTAAAATTTTAGCTCCTGTTACTTCATCTTTTATGTTGGTCTGTACTTCTTTTACTATTCCCATTGGGTACTCTGAAGATTTCAAAAACTTTTCTTTAAGAAGCACCAAATCACCCACTTTCAATTTATTATGTACTTTAGGTTTGTATCTTCCGCTTTTGTTAGTAGCTTGAACAATTAATGTCGCTAAAAACTCTTCATTATAAATCTTAATTAAATTCTCCCTAATTTTTCTAAGTTTAGAAAAATTTTCTTTTACCTGTGTAACCGGATCCTCTTCCCAACTTTCATCTGGATCATCTGGAATTGATTGAAGATCCGGTATTACATTTACTGATGGAAGAACATAACCTTTCAACAGTTGTTCTGGTGTGATCGGATCAGGAATATCAGGATCATCATTTGTTAGAGCATCCTTAAAGGCTATAGGTCTTTTGTTAATAATGCTATTAATATGAGAAATGGTAAATTCAAAATCATCATAATTCAAAATATTATTTCCTATAGAACCATATATAACTCTTTTTGAAATTTTTACACAACTTTCTACTAATGATCCTAACGAACTATTACCTTTAAAATATTGTTCAAATACAGGAGACTTTATATTTTGTTCAGAAAAATAATTCTGAGTTTCTGCATCTTTAAGAAAATCTGTTATAATATTTGAGGCCCTAACGATTTGACTTCCTAAGTCTGAACCTACATATTCTGGGATTCCATATTCAAATATATGCATTTGAAGAGCTCTTAAAAAGTTATTTACAGTTAAATCTCTACAAATCTTCAAATTTATAGCTCTGCTCCAAAGGCAAGTTATGCATAAAATATAAACTTTAGTTCTTTTGTTATCAGTCTTAATATTGTAAGCTCCAAAGTAATCCAGGAAAATATATCTGAACGGTATAGAGGGAGGGTTTATACGGAAATCTCTATAAGGACTTTGATTTAATTTAATTACTTGGGAATTCAGTCTCTTACAAATTACACATTCTCTTTTTATTTTCTTAACTAAAGAAAATAGTTGTGGAACCCAAAATTTTTTACGTAATTCTGACATTAACGTATAATAACTAGCATGTGCTAGCTTTTTATGCAAGTCCATAATTATTAATTTAGTGAGGGTACTCTTTTTTGAGAGCAAAATAGGAAAGTAGTTCCTATTTTTGTCCTTACCTCTACTGCATTTGCTTTTAACTCTCAGTATATGGTTTTCATCTGGAAAAATGTTTAATTGAGCAATTAAATTAGGCATTATGGCATACTGTTTTTCTTTGGATGAAAAGTACTTTAAACATTCTGAAAAATGAATAGCTTGATCTTTCTTGATTACATTATTACAAGCTTTTACAAAGAAATTTTCATCAGTATCACATTCATCATTTTTACAATGACCTACTTTAGATTTTAAAATATTTATAAACTTTAAAATATATTTGTGGACATTTACCAATTTTTGAAAGCTTGAAAACCTTTCAAGAGGAACTAAATGTTCCGGCGATTCATTTCCATCCTCCACTACAGTAACTAACTGTGAAGTATTATTTGAAGGAGAATTCAAATTTGGATTTGGAATCACAATTCTTGGAAGATCTTGACCCAAACTCATCGATTCTTTCCTAGATAAAAATTCAGGTCCTGAAAAGTAGTTAGTTTTACATAGCTGTTTGTAACTACAAGGTCTAGTTACAGCATCACTTGGGTTATCAAAACCCGAAATGAATGTAAATGTTATTGGAAAAGTCTCACAAATTTTATTTAAATGGTTAAGTCTATTTGCTATAAAAACAGTTCTTTTCTGCTGTGTTTTTCCTAATTTATTAATATGTGCATTTATCCAGTTTAAAGAAACCATACTATCAGTATAAAGAAGTAACTCGCAAATATCTATAGGATACACAGAACTTGGACCTCTTAAGTCATTATAAATATCTATTAAACATTCTGCTCCAAACACAATAGCTTGAAACTCCAAACTTGGAATTCCTTTACCTTCTAACTGTTTATTAATGATTCTATTTTTAGCCATTAAAAAACTAACTTCATGAGTAGAAAGATCTTGAATATAAATTACTGTACCATAAATTACTTTACTACTATCAGTAAAACCTACCAATCTAAATCTTCCTTCTCTTTTCCCTATGAACCTTTTTACATGTACCTGGGGAGAAGAATTTACCTGTCTGGAAATATTTCGCCACTCACGTACTTGTTCTGGCGATAACTTGGAGTCCCATCCAATGTCTTTCTTTATTTGAAGTTCATGAAGGTAAAGTCTAGCTCTGTTTAATAATGGGGCATTAAAATTAAATATATCAAAATTTTTAGCAATTGCCTGAAGAATTAATCTTTTAGTATTCGCTTCAGGATCTAAAAACAATTTCTTTGTTGCTAAAGTATCGTGAATCCTATTCCACTCAATACCGAAAAATTTTACCTTTTCCGAAGTTTTCTCATCTGATTCATCGTCTATTTTCATTTGGAGTTCTTCTTGATTAGTTAGAAATTTCTGTAATTTAAACTGATATGGATTAAAAATATCATTTAGAATTTTAAATACCTTTTTCAACTGATCAATGTCATTGCAAGAATAGGCACAATTATCCATATAACTTAAGGAATAAATCAATTTTTTTATTTCTTTTAAATTGAATTCATCGTTTTCTGAATCTAAGATTAATATTTTATACAGCGCAAGCATTAAAATACTAGGAGAGCAAGTTATTCCGAAAGGCAAACGCTTTAATTTAAAAGCTTCTATTGCAAAATTTCCTTTTGAGACATTCTTAAACCACAAGAATGCTAATCTGTTTTGATCAACTTCATTTAATGAAATTTGCAAAAATGCACTAACAAGGTCGAAGCATAAAATATATTGATCGAAACGTAGGGAAAGTACAGAAGTAGCCAGTTTTTGATTCAGGTTTGGACCAGGATAAATGGCTTGATTATGACTTACTGTCATTTGCTTAGAGGGGTCTTTTTCGCATAAGTTGGACAAATAAACCACCCTACATTTTGTGGTCTCTCTATCTCTTCTTATTACACTCATATGTGGAATAAAACTGTGAGTGGGAAACTCATTCCTAAATTCTTCTAAATCATCAATTTTTTCAATTATCCCTAATTGCTCTTGATCTTTAAAAACTTTGTCAATCATTAAGAGTTTATCTTTATTTTTCGGAAACTGTTTAATATTTGACTTAAGAATTTGTTTAGATAAATTATAATTTTCTCCTAATAAGTGAGCAACACTACCATTCCACATAAGAGGCATTCTTAATCTACCATTATTTTCTCTTATTGTATTATCTAAAACAAACTTTACTAACCTTTCGTTTAGTTTGCCACCTTCCTCATTTATTTCTTCATCATGGTTTAATACAGAAGAACATTTACCTTCCAATATTTCATCTGTAGCCCTTTGTAGTTCTCTTTCATTTATCTTTCCCTTTTCATCTATGATCATAAAGTTAGCTTGCGTTTGGGCTTCTTTTACAATCTCCTCTTCTGTAAAACTTTCTATCTTGCCTGTAAGAAAACTAGAATAATTTTTAATTTCATTATCAAAATGTTTTTCAAGTTTAATATTTGGAAGAAATAGCTCACAATTTCTTAACAAGTTTTCAATGCTACCCATTAACATGACTCCTATTGGAGTGTCTAAATAGCATGAAGGTGTATGCGCTCCAAACACAACCATACTTCCGGGAATGCAATAAGCTGAATCAGTACCCAAAATAAAACCTACCTTGGAAATTTGGCTGGAATTTTCTTTAAGAAATGAATCTGCCAAACTATATCCTTTTTCATTAAATTTTGCAACGACTGTTCCTAAATTTGGTAGGTCAATATTTGTTGGAACTTCCGGAACACACACAGCTT
>SEYY01011946.1:20000-22979 GCA_009176605.1 Armadillidium nasatum | reverse complement strand
ATTTTAATCTATTTAATCATATATTGATATGAATTTTTACTGTTTGGGCTTTTTAAAATGGTGAATATATTATCCAATTTGTTGATAACAATTTTCTCACATAATTTATCAGTATAAGTTTAAGAGATTGGATTATTGTTACATATGTTAATAAATAAGTATTGGAATAATAATAATATATATTACTATAGATTAGGATGGGATTATTATTACATATTTTAATAAATTAGTTTGAAATAATAATATATATTATTAAAGATTAGTATGGGATTGATATTATATATTGCTTTAGATCAGTATTGGATTAATATTATATTACTTTAGATTAGTATGGGATTAATATTATGTATTACTATAGATCAGTATTTGATTAATATTATATTACTTTAGATTAGTATGGGATTAATATTATTTATTACTATAGAACAGTATTGGATTAATATTATATATTACTATAGATCAGTATTGGATTAATATTACCGTACTTTAATACTAATATCCTACATTTTATTTTAAAAATAATATCGTACTATACAATCTATTACAAAATAGTTCACAGTTATAAAGTAAAAATATAGTTAATCTTTTTTTATTTTATTTTATAGTTTTAAATTAAATTTTAAAAAAAAAAATATTATTATATAATATATATATATATATATATATATATATATATATATATATATATATATATATATATATATATATATATATATATATATATATATATATATATATATATATATATTATATATATATATATATATATATATATATATATATATATATATATATATATATAATATCATATCATTCATATATATATATGTTTATCATTCCTTATCAGACCTTAGGATTAATTACCATTTATTTCTGCTTTCTAAAAAAACAATACCTTCTCCCCTTAATTAAATATCAAAGTGAGGTAGCGTCAGACCTTTGCAGAGGAATCAGAGCCTAAATATGATAATTTCTTCTCTCTCTCTCTCTCTCTCTCTCTCTCTCTCTCTCTCTCTCTCTCTCTTCATTGTTTCCTTATTTTACAAAAAATTAAAAAAAAAGCAACTTTTAATTTATTTATAAAAGAACAACAGGAATGGCATCATAATAATATATAATGGCTATATATATATATATATATATATATATATATATATATATATATATATATATATATATATATATATATATATATATATATATATATATATATATAATATATATATATATATATATATATATATATATATGTGTGTGTGTGTGTGTGTGTGTGTGTGTGTGTGTTAGTAAATAGATTAATAAATAGAGATAGAATGGGAACAGAAAGATGAAAAAAAGAGGAAAATAATAATAATTAATTCAAATAAAAAAAGAAGAAGAAGAAGAAGAAGAATAATAATAATAATAATAATAATAATAACCGAACGAAACTTTATTCATTTTATCAGAAAGACAAAATCTTCGAAATGACAAAGTGACTGAAAATCTTCGACAGTAATTAGATCAAACCTTTAAAAAAAGTGGATTTCATTATTATTGGTTAAGGGTTCTGTTGACGTATCTCTAACCTCACACTTACGACTCTTCTCTTCATTACTCCTTTTACTTTGAAAGACCTTCCACTAAGCTTCAACTAACCACTGCTAGGAGGTCAGCCTCGGGTCAGATGACCTCTGATCTTTTTCGGATTTCTAATATTGTCGAGGAAAATTTTAGCACCTTTTCTGTGGATGTAAAGTATGTACCAGTAAAGAAAGATCTTTTCAACATATTTAAGCATTTAGGTTAGGTTATGTTATTTTATGTTATGTTATGTTAGGTTAGGTTGGGTTAGGCATCTTTCGATGGTTCTCCCGTCTCTCCTGTTGATAATATAAACATCATTGGCCTTCACATAAACAAAAAAATGTCTTAGAAACCTCATATCACAATGGTTGCTATGGCGGCCTCAGAGAAACCGGGAGTTTGTTTTAGACTGCTAGAATTTTTTTTCCTTCTTTGCAGTTACTCCAATTATGCATGGGCCTCATCCGCCCTTGCATGAAGTACTGCTGTCATATGTGAGGTGGTTCAGGTTTCACTCGTCTTTAGGATAGGATTGTGCCAAAGACTAAAAGACTTATAAATTGTTTCGCTCTCTCTAATTCATTTGACTCTTTATCTTTGTCAAGTGACGTTCGTGTCCTTGTCTCTATTCTATAGGTACTACAGCGGCAAATGCTCGAGGGAACTATTCACGTGTATACCTCCACCTTTACTGCGTCCTCGTAGCACAAGGGGCACTTTTGTCTGCGCATAAATATGCCTACCGTACTTCTTTCCTGCCTCTTTTGGAACTCTGTTTTTCCTGTCGAATTTAATCTCAATTTCTTTAAGTACATTGTCTAGCTCACCTAAGAAATTTGCGTTATGGTGGGACCTGCAGGTTTTTTTTTTTTTTTTATCTTTATCCCTCTTACACCCCCTCCTTGAATAGCGCTTTGCCGTGAGTGGTGGTGCTGTTAAAAGAAAAAAAATTATTTAAAACAACAATCACGCAACAATAATAATAATAATAATAATAATAATAATAATAATAATAATAATAATAATAATAATAATAATAATAAATAATAATAATAAATAAGCTTTAATTTTTTAAAATTAAAATCAATTAATCTTTCAAACTTTTGATGCTTTTAATAAATATTTAATTAATAATAAAAATATTAAATAATTATGTTAATTTATTAATTATTAATTAAATATATTAATATATGCAAAATATTTAATGGATAATAAATATAATAAAAATAAATATATTATAAAATTAAAAAAAAAAAAAAAAAAAAAAAAAATATTATTAATTATAAATAATAATAATAATAATATAAAATAACAATATAATAATATAATAATAATTAAATAATAATAATAATAATAATAATAATAATAATAATAATAAGATATAATAATAATAATAATAATAATAAATAATAA
>SEYY01011946.1:5000-15000 GCA_009176605.1 Armadillidium nasatum | reverse complement strand
CTTCTTCTCTCTCTCTTCTCTCTCTCTCTCTCTTTCCTTCTCTCTCTCTCTTCTCTCTCCTTTCTCTCTCATTCTCCTCTCTCTCTCTCTCTCTCTCTCTCTCTCTCTCTCTCTCTATCTCTCTCTTTCTCTCTCTCTTCCCCTTCTCCTTCCTCTCTCTCCTTTTTCTCTCTCTTCACTCTCCTTCCTTTCTCTCTCTCTTCTCTCTCTCCTTCCTCTCCTTTCTCTCTCTCTCTCTCTCTCTCTCTCTTCTCTCTCTCTCCTCTCTCTCTCTCCTTCTCTCTCTCTCTCTCTCTCTCTCTCTCTCTCTCTCTCTCTCTCTCTCTCTCTCTCTCTCTCTCTCTCTCTCTCTCTCTCTCTCTCTCTCTCTCTCTCTTCTCTCTCTCTCTCTCTCTCTCTCTCTCTCTCTCTCTCTCTCTCTCTCTCTATCTCTCAAATATACAGGAATACATCATAACTCAGAAAAGTAACATTGTTACAATTTCTCATTCCTTCATAACGAAATGTAAGAATTAGTTACTATTCGTTACTCCCTTTCTATTATTATTAGAGTAAACAAAAAAAAAAATAAATAAATAAAAAGCCAGAAATTCAGATTTTATGTTTTTTTTTTTGTTATTTGGGAAGATTTAATTATTATTATTATTATTATTATTATTATTATTATTATTATTATTATTATTATTATTATTATATTATTATTATTATTATTATTATACAGTATACATATATATATATATATATATATATATATATATATATATATATATATATATATATATATATATATATATATATATATATATATATATATATATATATATATATATATATATATATATCTTATTGGTGATTACGTTTATTCCTTGATTGATGTCTTTCTCTCCGAATGATTCCTCCTGTCCTCGACGTCCTGCATGTCCTCGGCATATTGGCGACTGTCCTGTAATTATAGGACAAATGGACCCATTAAATTAAATGTGACTTGCACTGTCACTCGCAGTGATTAATCCAAGTACAAAGAAAAGTTAGATAACAAGTAGTAAAGTAGTACAGTCAACATAATTGTTTTTTTACCATAAGGAACATGAGAAGCTCTAAACTGTCAGCGGAGAAGGTGACTTTTATGATCACGAGAACGTCTTTCCCATTGAGAAGAGTCGTTCCACGAAGGAGCTGGAAGAGATGTATGTGTTGTATTTGGCAAGCACGGTCTTCAGAACTTAACTCATTGCTCAATTTTATAACTGTAAGATTGTCATTTTCATTCCCGCGCCTTCCTACACAGGAGTGACGATAGATTTGTCCAGTTTAGTAGTTATTCCTCCTTCACACACCACACTCTATATTATACAATTACACTCTGTTTTACAATATTTTTTTTTAAAAAAATGAAACAGAAAAACAGAGCATCAGAAAACCCGAGAGAGGAAGCTTCCAAATATGGCCCTCAATACGCCCATCCTATAATCATGTGGAAGTTGGCTACCAAGAATGATAGAAGCAAAGACTCTTCTGACTTGCCCTGCTACTTGATGCCCTTTATTAATTTATGCAACAATAACTGTCTCTCCTGTAATTTCTACTTTGTTGAACCACATATCTTCCTCAAGATCTTATATTTTGTTCATAACAAAAAAACTTTAATATTATCTCAGATCGTCTGTTCGGTTTCCATAAAGATAGTTCGACTAATAATCTTCTTTCTCTTCTCTCTGACTCTTGATTCTCTGCTCTTAGACATTTCGGTGAATTTTTGCTATGGCGTTAGACTTATCGAAAATTTTCGATGGAAACAAGCACAAAGAATTAGTTTTCAATCTTTTCTTCTTTGGTTTCTTTCTTTCTCTCTGAAACCTCACTGATTTTCTTTCCTGTGGTTCTATAGCCGTTGAGGTAGACAACCACCGTTCATCCTTTAAATATATCAATAGTTGTGTTCCATAGGGCTCTGTTCCACATCCAACACTTTTTGATTAATAATTATATCTTCTATCTGTTACTTCGGTATCTCATGCCGAAAAACTCCATCCTTTGTCATTCATTTTTAATTTGAACCACAACCACTCAACAGTAAATAGTTCTTTCTTTCTATCTACTACACATAATTTTCCACAAAACTATATCTTCGAAAACACACAGCTCAAACGTTCTTCTGGGATATTTTTGGAAAGATTACATTTGTTTAATCACAAAACAACAAGCTTCTACGAGATTGTTTGTTCTGAGGCACCTTCAATACTTTTTCTCACTACCCAAGTTTCTTGATCTGTATAGGGAAGTCATTTAACCTTGTATGGAGCTTGCATTGTATATCTGAGGCTGCTCTACACATATTGCTTTCCTTGATAAAGTAGATTCTAGCGTATTTTGACTTATCACCTTTCTTGCTCTCATTATCACTATCTCCAGTTTTTTTGGCCTCTCGAATTGTTGATTCGCTCTTATATAGTATACCTATAGTGTAAGTCCTATACCTCCTTCGAGGGGATCTGGTGAGGCTCATCTTTCCACAAAGTCTCATCTATCTGACTCCATATTTAACCGTTTTGCTCACTCTTACAATGTACTCTACTGAGAAAATTCTCAAACACACTGATTCTATTTTCCACACTTCTTTTGACTTGGCATTCTAAAGCGATATGTATCTGAAAATTTCGGCAATTAATTGGAATAATATGTTGGTTTTCCCCAACTCTGGCTGAGATTTTGTGAGTCCTTGGTCTTTTTCTACCTAAAATTTTACACGTGGAATATATATATATATATATATATATATATATATATATATATATATATATATATATATATATATATATATATATATATATATATATATATATATATATATATATATATATATATATATATATATATATTATATAAATTTTTTTTTTTAATTTTTTTTATTAATGGATTATAGATAATACATAATAAAAGAAAATATATATATAAGTAACTTACCTTCGATTTTGCTTCGTAATAAACGGAATGAAATAATCAAATAGAATTTTATAGAAATGATAATACACAATATATAAATTTATAATGAAGTGGAACCTTTCGATCTCTCTCTAACTAAACTAAGAAATGGCTTCAGACCAGTAGAAGCTAGTTCTTACCACATAAGATTTAGAACATATTTAATATAGAGGTCTTGTAATTATTATTTTCAAACAGCACAAGATTATGAACTTTTTGATTGATATGTAATGTTTAAAAGAAGAATCACAAGTTGAAATAATTTCGGCCTTTAAAAGCGGAAGATATAAACAATCACGGATTCACAAAGCGGAATTTGAAGATAATGCTATGCACTATTTTTAAAACTTCTACAGACTATCGCTCAAAAGGGGAACGCGTGTGAATAGAACAGGGACAGTTAAAAAGAAATATAAGCACTATATATATATATATATATATATATATATATATATATATATATATATATATATATATATATATATATATATATATATATATATATATATATATATATATATATATATATATATATATATATATATATATATATATATATATATATATATATATATATATATATATATATATATATATATATATATATATATATATATATATATATATATATATATATTAGTGATAGGACGATTAAGAATTTTTTACGATGACGATGACGATTTTAGTAAATTTAACGATAACGATGACGTTGTAATTGAAAAAGTATATTTTAAAAATTTCCATTGTTTTAGTAAATTTAATAATTTTATAGAAAGGAAGACTTACAATGTCATTCAAATGTATAAATACATGTAATTTTAACATAATTATACTACAGGGTGTCCCATTCTCTCCCGGACGCAGTTATGTTCTTACAGATATCAAAGTACTGGTCATAATTAAATTTGTTATAAAGACACTTTTGTATGTGAGAAAATGTGGTAGAATCATGAGAGGTGGCGCCACTTGTCACACATTCAATGTCAGCATGTACGAAATTGAATCCTTCTTTGAAGGTTGGGTCATTTCCAAGGGACTTTGACGGCAACCTTCCGGAACATGAAAGAGAAATTGCAGGCATGTCTTGATGCTAATGGCGATCATTTCCAACACCTGTTTGAATGTCAGCACGATTCTCACACACCAAGGTTTGTTTGGTCCTATTTTATTAACTTATGATTAGTACTTTGATATCTGGAAGCGTATATCTTAGGCAAAAAAAGTGGAACACCCTGTAGTATCTTCAGAACATCGATTTTAAAAATTTTAATATGTGAGAACATGGACAGAATTGTGTGTATATCGAAGGAAGTTGTAAAAATAGATAAAGAGAATGAGTTTTAGACTTTACAAGCAAAGTACATGTAAGACTAGGCATGGCGGTTAAGTCTGGTGTCAAATAGTTTAAAAGAGAAAAGATGAGACAATGTAGATAAGCGTGTCCCACAAGCCCTTCTCATAGTAGGAGGTATGCGATAGGAAACTTCATAAGAGTAGTGTCCATTGTGATTGCGATTACATTAAGGTTGAGGCAACAGCAGAAAAAGATACTGAGAAAGTTAGTAAAAGCAAGTTAGTAAGACGAAAATCTCTATATTTCACCTTTTCAATGAGAGTTATGTGGATGGAACACCCAAGAAGTATGAAATATGATCCATACACGAGCGAACAACCCCCTATAAAGAGTCAGTACCTGAAGTGGAGTGAAGAAATTTTAAAATCATCTCAGAACACCCAATCTCTTGGAAATGAGAAATGATGTGATCCTTCCAATAAAGAGCACGAGAAAAAGATACACTGAGAATGTATAGGACATCTGAAGGTTTGAGTTGTGTGTTTTTGAAGGATATCATAGTTGCATGTCGAGTAGAAAAATGAAGGAACTTAGTTTTTTGAGACACTGAAAACAACTATGTTTTCTCCGCTCCGTTAAGAAATTCAAGAATGATCAGAGAATAGTTGCTCCAGGGCTACCCTCATAGCGATAATTAATTGCTGTTGGATGGGACGGACTTCAAAATGAAAGGAGTAATGTAGGATAGAATTATCGGCATAAGATTAGATTATTGATGAAGTAATTCTGGTCAACAAACTAGCAAAATATAATTTACTAAAAGGTCGAACCACATAAAGATTTTTGCCTCATTGTAAGGCCAAGGAAAGCCTTCCCCCATTGAATTTTTAAATTTAAAAAGTTTCGCTAATGAGATCAAAAAAGGGCATGACAGCCCTAGCAAAAAGCTGCCAGAAACACAAAAGTTGCTCGCATAACTCAAGAACCAGCATCAGAAGCTAATCGACTCTTAGGAAATACCTAGAAAGAGGTGGAGGATTCAGTGGACTCCTTGGGATGACCAGATGCCTTCAATTCAATAATTGCTGGAATAAAGGATTCTTGAAAGCAGGAACGCTATTCTGCCCCCTACTGACAGGTTCGTGAGTCTATTCTGAGAGCGGATGAAGATGAAGATAAAGCATATTATCCTTCAGGTTGTGCGTTGATGTCTGCTGCAGCATATCTTCTAATAGGTCAAAGCTGTGCACAGCACAAGGATGAGAATTATACTGTATTTAACTATATATATATATATATATATATATATATATATATATATATATATATATATATATATATATATATATATATATATATATATATATATATATATATATATATATATATATATCTAACACCCTCTCGTTGAACGGTGGTGATGTATATATACATAAAAAAACATAGAGAGTCAATAATGAAAAGCAGAAAAACATCTGGTGATAGAACACATATCTGAGGAACACCATTATTAACATATTTAAAGGATAAATGGCTGCCGTCTACAACTATTATAGAAAAACCTGGAAGGAAATTGGACAGACGGCCACAGAAAGAAGAATGAATTCTGAAAGAGGGAAGTTTAAAAATCAAAGCTTTGTGATATGATCTATCGAGGACTTTTTGACACACAAATGTTTCGTAGCAGAGCACCAAGTGTCAGAGAAAAGAGAAAGAAGATCAAGAATAGAGTGTTCCTTACGAAATATGACACTCCCTCATTACATCTTTAGAAATAAATTCACTTGATAATTTTTAATATGAATTTAACATAACTAAAGTAAAAATATAAGTAAAAATTAAAGTAACTATAACAACAGAAAAAAATAAGCTTGGAGTTAACAATATTCACAAAAAATTGATGTGAGTGCATGGCACTCCTTGTGCTGCGAGTGAGACGCAATAGTGGTGGAAAACAAGAGGTCAAATACCTCAAGCACTTGACATTGTATTTAGTTTTTATTGATTTATTTATTTTATTTATTTTACTCTTTTATCTTTTTGAAAGACTATTTTCAATACGTTTATTGCCTTTTTTTTAAATGATCATTATTACTAAAAGTGTTTTTTAATTCTTTTAAAATTTGAATTTTAACGGAATAGAAAAATAAAACTGGGAAATACGACAAACCAAAGCGAGTCACGATGACTTTTTCTTCCCTTATTTAAACAGACTTTGGATGCTTTTGAACAGTTTATTCGTATCATTGTATCAAAAGAAATTTACGTTTTCTTACACAAATTTTATGATCTCTCTCTGAAGTGAATGAATAATAAACAATAATAATAATAATAGTGTTAAGAAATTTTTAACTCTTTGTAATAAATCTATGAGAGAATAGATTTAATTTTACAACAGTGTTTATAGTTAAAACAAAGATTTAAATTGGGTTCTATTCGAAGATAAAATAAAATCAAGTCTTTCAATACTTTCAATATCAAAACAAAAACAGGCATTACTGTATTGGTGGTCCTTTGTCATTCATTTTCAAGCAAATATATTCCTTGCCGTCAGTCTTGACTGACATTGTTCAACGTTTTTGTCAGAAAGCTATTCGTTAAAATAGCCTTAACATGCATAAATTGAAGCAAATTACGCAGACGTAGTCAAGAATTTAGCCTTGCCAAATGGGAAAAAAGTTCAATGTCTTAGGATGGTTTTTGAAATATACAGAGCTCCGGATTTTTGTTGGCAGATGACCTTGTATGTCGGGAGCAAGCTGTTGTGGTCAGAAAGTCATACTGTGCTCTATGCAGATGCTGAAGTAAATTGAATGTGTAAGGTAGTGACATGGATTCATCAAAACAGACCCAGAGAGCAGATATTCAGGTTTTGATAGCAGAAGCTTTTTCGTTGGGATGAAATTTTTGTTGTGTTGAGGCTGTACATGGGAATGATGGTCTGTCACGGTGTACAATATTAAGATGTCGTAGTGAATTTCGTAAAGAACGTGTGAACGCTAAGAACATGCAATGATTTGGTCAACTTCACTTATCTTTCAACTCTGATTCGATCGCTGACTTTGACAATCTTTTGAGGGAGAAATGCCAAATCATCACTTGTGAGATTGAGGAAACATTGTCCGTGAGTAAGAGAATATTTCCGTCAATGATTTGGACACAACATAGTTTGTGCTCAGTAGGTTCAGAGCTTTTCCACGAACAGCAGAAAATTCGGCAAATGGATCATCTGTTTCGTTACCACGGTACAGCCTCTTTCCAAGATTGTGGCTGCAGATGAATTTAGTTCTACCATTTCGAACCTGTCTCAAAAAGAACGAATATGGAATGTCGACACCTCAACTCTCCAAGGACAGTAAAGGCTCGTCCTCCATGAGAACAGTAAAAGCAATGTTTCTTCGACAAAAATGACTACTTGCTTTTGGAGTTTATAGGCGAAAGCTGAACAGTCAATGTAAATATGTATTTCATTTTGTCACAATCTCAAAAAAACAATCAAGTTTAAGAGATCCAGTGAATTGTCAAATGGAATAACTCCGTTTCACAACAACAACAATGGTATGTCAGAATTTGCTGTCACCCTTTCGCTAGGAGGTCGACGACTACTGAACGACTAGTCTCCTCTATAGCCACGAAATGTTGCATTACGACTTCCACATATTTTGTCCATTGAAAATATGTTCTGCATAA
This sequence comes from Armadillidium nasatum, assembly GCA_009176605.1. Taxonomy (NCBI): domain Eukaryota; kingdom Metazoa; phylum Arthropoda; class Malacostraca; order Isopoda; family Armadillidiidae; genus Armadillidium; species Armadillidium nasatum. The sequence continues at coordinate 7,034 of SEYY01011946.1, read as the reverse complement.
CCCGAATGATACTGACATCAAACTTTAAATATTGGTTTTACAGCCAACCACAGGCGTTCTTCACACAGGGTATACACAATCTAGCGACGCGTTTGGACACCTACTTGCTTGCTTGAACTACACATTTAAATACTTAAACAAATAAATAACAATATATATATATATATATATATATATATATATATATATATATATATATATATATATATATATATATATATATATATATATATATAAATATTAAACATCGCATATGTGTGAAAATAATAAACATTTGAACACGGGACGGCACTAATTAAGTTTCGAATGGATTGTGACAGGCCTAGCAAGCCTACAATCATCATTTTTATGGTTCTAGAGGCTGGGAATCCTCTTAAACAGTATTTTTCTCTTCCCACGTACGGTTGCAGAAATATGAATATCTCTGCAGCCGACACCACCTTGCATCATGCGGGATATGGTGCTGATATATATATATATATATATATATATATATATATATATATATATATATATATATATATATATATATATATATATATATATATATATATATATATATATATATATATATATATATATATATATATATATATATATATATATATATATATATATATATATATATATATATATATATATATATATATATATATATATATATATATATATATATATATATATATATATATATATATATATATATATATATTATATATATATATATATATATATATATATATATATATATATATATATATATATATATATATATATATATATATATATATATATATATATATATATATATATATATATATATATATATATATATATATATATATATATATATATAATAATATATAATTAAAAATTATCTAATAATAATAATAAAAAAAAAAAAAAAAAAAAAAAAAAAAAAACCATTAAAAACTCTTTTTTTTTTTTTTTTTTTTTTTTTTTTTTTTTTTTTTTTTTTTTTTTTTTTTTTTTTTTTAAATTTGAAAGTAAATATTTTCAAAAGCATTTTTAACTGAAGACTTTTGAAGTTCGCTTTTGAAAATCCTCAATGTGCAATGTCATGCTTAAACAGATCTATCTTTATCTCCGGTGGAAATCATTATAATTCTGACTCTTTGAAAATATCTATCAATCTATTTTTAAAACCATTTCAAGAGTCAATTCATTTTAATCTTTTGACATTATTTTTCTCTTTTCCCTCTAAGTTGTTGAAAGTAATAAAGAGATTATGATTTTCCGTGCCACAAATTCCTCTTTTGATAATCTGCCAACTTTGTTAGTTAGATTGCTAAAACTTTTTTCTCTTAATATTTCAACTTTTTCAAAGCTTAATTTTTTTTTGGCCACAAATTTGGACAATATCCCCATCTTCAATTTGACACGTTAAGCCCAATCACTGTTTTAATAAACGGTTGCTCAAGTATACAGAAGTATCTCTATTTTAATTACTCATCTTAAAAAGAAAATAATGGAAAAAAAAGTTACAGATGCTTAAAAATATAATCAGCAACACAGAATATTTCTTTTGCTAATGCATTAAAATGCAAATTTCATTTCGACATACTCTCCCCAAACGAACAATCATCGTTAAAAATAAAAATTTTTTGAGCACTTTGATGAGAAAATATTATCATGCTATTTATCAAGAGCAAAAAATCACTCGATTGTAATACTTTCTGAACCAATAATATTCGAAATAAATTTCTCACACTGAGTTGGACTTTGCCAGCTGTTGGAGCTAATATTTTAATAAAATAATAAAACGTCTGTCTCTTTTATAGCTTAACAGTTTGTCAAAGATTACAAAACAATATACATTATAAAGTTTTTGTTGTTCTTAAACTTCATTTATAAACATAAAGGAAATTCCATGTATTCAGATCTATAGTTTATTAAAATCAACGTTTCGGATTTCTTAGTTTTCCATAATCAAGGAACTGCATTAGTAAAATAATATATATATATATATATATATATATATATATATATATATATATATATATATATATATAT
>SEYY01011945.1:22500-27907 GCA_009176605.1 Armadillidium nasatum | reverse complement strand
CTTTCCAGCCACTTCTATTCTGTGGAACTCTCTACTATTATCTTTTTTTCCTCCTGTATTTAATCTTCCTCTCTTCAAGGCTTCAATCTGTTCCCACCTGAGGAATGTGTATTAGTTTGGGGTTTGAGTGAGTTTTCTTTCTCCTATCGTTATATGCCCCCCTCCTTGAAAAGGGCTCTGCCCGTCAGTGAAGGTTGACTGTAAAAAAAAAAAAAGTTTATATATATATATATATTATATATATATATATATATATATATATATATATATATATATATATATATATATAATATATATATATATATATATATATATATATATTTCAATTTTTATTTAAATAAAATTTAATTTAATTAACGTAACATTAAAGTAATTTAATTTAAATTTAAATTCCGTTTTTAATTTAATTAATTTATGTTTCATTAAATATAATTTAATTTAATGCAACATAATTTAACCAGATTTAATTTAAGTTAATTTAACGTATAAAATTTAGTTATGCTAATTTAATTTAATATCATTAATTTAATTCAATTTAGTAAAAATTAATTTAATTTAATTATAATTAATTTAAAGTAAACTTCATTTGCTTTAATTTAATCGTCTTTCTTGGTTTATATCTTGTATCTTCGAAATTTTCTTTCATTTTAGTTTAATTTTTTTGTAACTTCAAATATCATGGGTATTGCCTTATTCGAAGAGAGGAACTTTTCTAGGTAGTTTCTGGCAAAGATCCACTCGAGGGACAGAACCAGCGACCTCCAGCACTCGAGACAACTACTCTACCGTTAGGCCACGGTAGATAGAATTTAATAATTTGTTCTATTATTTTTACTTCAGAAAAAAAATTTTTTTTGGGGGGATGTGTCTTTAATTATATTATTTTTTATGAATCTTTTTTTAATGTATTTTTTTGTGTATCTTTTTATTGTATTTTTTGAAATACATAATTCTATTGTGGTTAATGTATCTTTTTATTATATTATTTTTATTTAAATTATTATTGTATTCATTTTATGTCTATTTTATGAATCTTTTTATTGTACTTTTTATTCTATTTTTATGTATATTTTGTTGTAGTATTATTTAAATTGAAATGTATCTTTTTAATGTATTCTTCCTTTATATCTTTTTGATGTACATTTATTTTATTGTTTTTCTGGTATTCAGTTTTTATTGAGTTCATTTCTAATTCGATTTTGTATCTTCTCTCTTTTTTTTTTTTTTTACATCTTTTTTTAATACTTTAATCTTGAATTTGATTTGAGATTTCAATATTCACGTTTTTCTTGTTATTGTTATTGTTGTTGTTTATTTATTTGTTTCTATTTTAACTTAGTTTATCAAAAATTTACCCTTTGTAGTTTTTCTATATTTTGGAGATCAGGATTTCTCATTCGGATTCAGTTCTTTTTCTTTTAAAAGATTGAAGTTGGAAGCAATATATTCGCTGATAAAAATTAAATTTTTGATATGAATGGAACAGTCAGTCTTTTACTTATTTATGTGATGTAAATTTGAGGTAAATAATTTCTAGTTAATAATGTGATAAAATTTTCTTTATCGAGATTTGTGTGACCTTAAATTGTAAATTTTAGGAACAAAAGAAAGAAATTTTGAGTTAAATTTCATACATACAATCAATTTGAGTTATTTGAATTTAATTTGAGTTAAATTCAAACTTGATTTTATTTTCTTATTTGTAATAAATTTGAGGGTTAACTGAACTCAATTTGAGTTAAAGTAATTCAAAATTTGAATTCAATTTCAAATGTGCAATCAATTTGAGTTGTCTGAACTCAATTTGAGTTCATTTTCATATATGCAATCAATTTGTGAGTTATCTGAACTCAATTTAAGTAACTTGAAATTTGAATTCATTTTCAATTTGATTTCAATTTTCAGTCAGTTTGATTTAAATGAACTCAATTTGAGTGTAAAAAAAAAAAAAAAAAAAAAAAAAAAAAAAAAAAAAAAAAAAAAAAAAAACCTAGTACATCTACTTTTCCTTAATCTTTTAGTAAGTAAATTAAATTTTCTTGGTCATTAAATTACAATATTTACATGAGTTACATCAATATTAATTTAATTCATAAATTATATAGTAACTTAAAATGTTTTATTAATTGCCATAAGCATTCACTAGTTGTAAAGCAATTTTACTATTTCGCACAATGATCCTCAAAATATAAAATTAAAAATTTTAATTCTTAATATTGACTAATTTAAATAAATATTGACTAATTTAACAACTTAATTTAATTTAAGTTGTTGTAATTTAATTTAAATTAATGTAATTTAATTCAACCTAATTTAATTTTCATTAGTTTAATTTTGAAACAAAATGTTACTCTCATATTTTGATACAGTCACTTACTTAAATACACACAAACGTACATTTATGCAATTCGCATACACTTGCATAGCGTATTTATTAAAGAAAGCGACACGTGTATCAAAACTCTTGGGTTTGATTCCCGGAGTGAATTTCTCTAAATTTTTGCAATTAAATTATTTGGTTTAGTTTTATGTATTTCTTTTTAACTTTTGGTCTATTAGTTTTTATTTTCTCTCTTATTCTTTTCTAATTTGCATCTTTTCATTGTATTCTTTTTATGTATCCTTTTTATGTATCTTTTTATTGTATTTTTACTTCTTTTTATTCTTTTCATGTATCTTTTTATTGTATCCTTTTTATGTCTCTTTTTATTGTATTTTACTTATCTTTTTATTCTTTTTATGTATCTTTTTATGTATCTTTTTATTGTATTTTTGCGTACTTTATCGTTTTATTTTTATGCATCTTTATTCTTTTTGTCTTTTTTATTTTTCCCTTTTAATGTATCTTTTTATTGTATTTTTACTTATCTTTTTACTACTTTCTTTTTATGATTCTTTATTCTTTTTATGCATCTTTTTAATGTATTTTTTTTTCCATTAACTTTTTTTTTTTTTTTTTCTTTTTGTATTTCCAAAAACAATTTTACAAAAAAAATTGTTCTTTCAATTTTGTTTACGAGCGGGTTCCTCACTTAACATTTCTATACGTACGTATCTTTCGGCGCCCAAACTATATTATTCATAATCCTTTCCACGCATAATCTCATAAACTACACCTTCACTTTTATATTTTATTTCTTTCTTTCTTTCTGAAGATTTCGAAGAAGATTTTGAAGATGGAAAAGCAATTCAGGGAAATAATCAGATTATGGAGCAATGGAAGATTATCTTTTTTCTCACGGTTATTTCCATTTTTCTTCCCCTTCTTTTTACACTCGAGAAAGGTTTAAATTGGCTTCGATAAACTCTTCTGAGAACTCGAGGAACTCTTATTTTTTAAGAGTATTTAATATTAAAGTATAGATTCATATATGCCATTTTAAAATTCTTTTTAATATTTAATTTTTTAGATATTTTTTCTTTATCTTAGGAATAAAAAAGCTGCTTAGTTTTATTTTTATTGAAATTCTTAAAAGAATTTCAAAATCCAAGTTGTGTTTCATACTCCATATATATATATATATATATATATATATATATATATATATATATATATATATATATATATATATATATATATATATATATATATATATATATATATATATATATATATATATATATATATATATATATATTCTCCCAGGCAAGGCCGTAGCCAGGATTTTTTTTCGGGGGGGTTCATTTTATATATATATATATATATATATATATATATATATATATATATATATATATATATATATATATATATATATATATATATATATATATATATATATATATATATATATATATACTAACAAAATATTGAAGAACGCTTTATAACAATAATTTTAATCTTCTAGCTTTTTTAGATGCAAATTCATCTGTAATCTCTTCCGTGTTGACTTTGCAACTTCGGTGAATGTTCATGCAGAAAAGTTTCAATGGCATCTTTCCATTTATTAAATGGTTGCTTCACGAGTGATTTTACTTTTACATGGTCCCCTTTACCTGCATGCTCATTACAAAAAAAAACCACAATATTTGCACAAAGCTCCTTGGTCTCCTGCTTGACTATAAACAAGCCATTGGAAACTTTTTAGCCATTGTAGCTAAAATTTCAGATTTCTTTTACCACATTTTAGAAAATTAAAGTCATTACCTGGTGTCCAAGGCTTATTTAAAATTTTGAATTTTTCCTGATCTGATATACTTGTATTTGATAAATAATTACCTACATCTAAATTATCTATATCATTACTGTTAGGAAGTATAACGTGGAGGTCGTTTACATCTTTCTCATTTTCATAATTTATGTTATTTTCAGCACAAGAAGTTGTCACATCAGTCCTTTTCACTTTCTTAAAACCAAAATCAAGAAGCGAATTTAGACGTTTGTTTGCCATTTAAATATTGCTTTTTGCTCTACTAAAATAATTAACTAAACTCTTTAAGTATTTGATCAGATTTATTCAGTAAAAGGTTTTTAAGCAAATAGTGTGAAAATCACTGAAACTGAACAACACAATCTCTAAAAAAAAAAATCACTTGGCAAAAAGGAAAAATTTTTTTTGCACATGTGAACTCATATAGATCTTATTACTTCGGTAATAACTGAAAACTGAACATGAGACGCGTTTCGGCAAATAAATTCAAAGAAAATTTTCATTAGGAATATTAATATCGATTCTGTAGGATTTTTTAATATATATAATTTATTTATCAATAAATTATATATATTAAATTGTTAATTTAAGAGAAATAGCATATGTAAAGTTATAAAAAACATCTTACGCCCGCCAGGGAAACCCCTACCGAACTTTACACAATTTGTGATCAGTCATCAAATTTTGTCATTTGCTTAATAGAACACACACACACACATATATATATATATATATATATATATATATATATATATATATATATATATATATATATATATATATATATATATATATATATATATATTTTTTTTTTTTTTTTGGAACGATTAATTTCGGGGTGGGTTAGAACCCCCAGAATCCCCCCCCCCTGGATACGGCCTTGCTCTCAGGAACAGTTTTCACCCTGTCAGTGGTACCAACTTCTTTCTCAATCTGCTCTTAAAAGTCCCTCTCCAAGAGAGATATTAAAGATCATGATGGTTTCAACCATTGGGTTTGATTTAGATTCCATTTCTGTGGAATTTACATCTTCTCCATCTAACCTCTAAACACTTTCTCTAAAAGCTCCCCAGAAGGTCATGTTTGTCAGAGTTATGATTTCCCAATGCCTGTTCTGGAGTTGTTGCACGTAGTAAGCAATAATTACAACGTCGGGTTGCTAGCCCTGTCGTACTGACTCTGTTGCATAGATATATATATATATATATATATATATATATATATATATATATATATATATATATATATATATATAT
>SEYY01011945.1:0-17500 GCA_009176605.1 Armadillidium nasatum | reverse complement strand
TGTGTGAGGTCATGTCCACTTCAAATGTCTAAACTTACATGTACTCTACTGGTAAAGTCTGGAACACACTCCCTTCATCTATTTTCCCAAATTCCCATGACTTACACACCTTCAAACGTCGTGTATAAAGTCACGTCGGCTTTTAATTTGACTTGGTTTCCATCTTTCCCCCTAACTCTGGTGGAGTTTTTGGTAAGCCGCTGGCCTTTGCCCACCAGAGGTGAGATAAAAAAAAAAATGCACACACACACAGTATATATATATATATATATATATATATATATATATATATATATATATATATATATATATATATATATATATATATATATATATATATATATATATATATATATATATATAATTATTATTACAATTATTATCGTTATTATAGTGAAATGGACTGTTTTAAGGTTGAAGGCTTTTGTGAGAAATTGCTTTAGCCCTAAATATTTTTATTTTATTTTATTTTATTTATTTATTTATTTATTTTTTTAAAGTTTAGCACGACTCTCCTGGAACGCGTCCCCCAAATTAAGAATTCCTGCTCTAAAGATGGTACTTCTTCAACTCTTTTTCTTTCTTTTTTTCAGAATTTTTTTTTTTTAAATTTTCTGCTGAATTTCAATTTAATGTACTTAATAAAATTAATGCAAATATTGTTTCTTACCGTCTCTCATTTACGAAAAAATACTTTCGATTTTCTCTGAAATTTTTTTTCCCTTTTTTGATGTACGTGATTTATTTTACGTTTTACGATATCTATTTTATATGTAATAATTTTTCAGATTTTTCTCTCAGGGATTTTCTCTTATTTCGGAGTAATGTCCCTATGGATTTAATATTTCATTATCTATCTCATTCCCTCTCTCTCTCTTTCACTCTCCCTTCCTCTCACTCTCTCTTCCTCTCACACTTACTCTGTTTCTCAGGATTTCTTGTCTTCTATTTAAGTATTTAATCCTCTTTTCCACAAAATTTTTCGTGCTTTATTTATTTCTCATTAAACTCAATTATTATATATATATATATATATATATATATATATATATATATATATATATATATATATATATATATATATATATATATATATATATATATATATATATATATATAGAAAGAAAGAAAGAAAAGGGGTAATTATTTGTAATTATTTGTCATGATATTTAGGAACGATATGTCGGCTATATTTAGGAACGACATATCTATTATTACGGTATTATTCCAGCTTGAATATACCTGTAGTCATAACATAGAATCAGACGATTCATAACATTATAATAAAAAACGTGGATGCTACTAACTGTAAAAAACCTTTGAATATCTTTGAAAATTTGACCTGCTACTTATTTATTCTGTTGTCGTTTCGCTAATGAATTTCTGTCACGATCTGGGGGTCACCAAGTATGCAATAAACAGGTCCATCTTTGGCGGCCTAGGCAGCCTACTTTCTTCTTAGTTGTATAGCATAAAATAAAATTCTTACTTGGTTTCTTTAAAACCGTGTTTGTTTTTACATTATCTTCGGTTTGGGAATTAAATACGATAAATGTTTGCATTATTTTACACAGTTTTTTAATAGTTAGTAGCATCCACGTTTTTTATTACAACGTTATCAATCGTCTGACTATGTTATGGCTACTGGCATATACAAGCAGGAACGATACCGTAAAATCGATATATCGTTCCTAAATATCATGACAAATAATTACAAATATAAAGAGGTCATTAGGAAGATCAATAACTCTTTTTTTTCTTTCTTTATATATATATATATATATATAATATATATATATATATATAATATATATATATATATATATATATATATATATATATATATATATATATATATATATATATATATATATATATATATATATATATATATATATATATATATATATATATATATATATATATATATATATATATATATATAAGAAAATTTTTTCCGCACGCAAGGATTTAAAATCCCTTACAACAGCGCCGTCGTTAGACAATGTACAGAAGGTTTTACCACCGAGCTATGACACTCCCCCAGAAAAGAAGGCAGAGTAGAACAGGTTTCAAGATTTTCAGCTTCGAATCACTATTGCAACCCGGTATCTAGGTACCGAGAGACCTTAGTATCTATGTATCGAGTTGCTACAGTGATTCGAAGCAGAAAAGCTTGAAAACTGTTTTACTATGCCTTGTATTTTGGAGAGGAGGCGTAACTCGGTGGTGGAGACTTTTGTACATTGTGTAACGGCGACGCTGTTGTCAGTGGTTTCGAATCCTGACTTACGGAAAAATTTTCTTCGTCTTATATTGCTAATTTCGTCGCAACAGTTGTTGTACCCATGTTGGCGCTGCTTGATATTGTTTGCTTGCTCCTGTAACCCAGGAGCACCCCAGCAGAATGCTCAGTAGCTCTAGTAAGGGTTCCAAGCACCCTCCTATGGTTTCTAATCTATATATATATATATATATATATATATATATATATATATATATATATATATATATATATATATATATATATATATATATATATATATATATATATATATATATATATATAAATGATTGATTACAATGGTAAACAAATTTGTTGATTAGAATTTGATAATAAAATGGACACATTATATAGACAATAAAGGTGGAGAGAATTATAGACAGCCAAAATAAATGAGTGAAGAATTGACAAAAAAAAAAAAAAAAAAAAAAAAATTCTAAAATGAAAAATAAAAATAAAAGAATGATAAAAAGGACCAAAAAGACAAAAAGATTATCTTTCACGAAGAAACAAGAACGGATATATGAGAATATATTAAAGAGAAATTAAGAAAAGAGAGAGAGAGAGAGAGAGAGAGAGAGAGAGAGAGAGAGAGAGAGAGAGAGAGAGAGAGAGAGAGAGAGAGAGAGAGAGAGAGAGAGGAAGAAAAAAAAAATTGAAAACAAGAAATAAAATGATAAATGAAAAACTGCATGTAAATGATGGAGAATAGAAAGAATGAAATAAAGAATTAGAAAAAGACGAAAATATATAATATAATGTATAAAAAGGAATGAAAGTAGATAGTAAAGAAGAAAGGAAGGAAAGAAGAAAGGAAGAAAAGAAGGAAGGAAGGAAGAAAGTTGGACATAAAAAATAAAAAGAATTAATTATTAGTTACGTTTATAATTTATTTCTTTTTTGCTTCACATTAATTTAAGATCCAAAATTATTTTTGGTCCATAAATTAGCAGAGCGTGAAATCCCTTTTGGGGGAAAAGGTTTTAGGGAGTTGCGAATGGAGGAGGAGGAGAATGGGGGAGAACTTCGAACAGTGGGGTATTAACCCCCTACAAAACAACTCCCTCCACCACTGGAAAAAATCATTTCTTTTTTTTAATTATTTTCTAAAACAAAAACCAGATTGATAATAGGGAATTATCTCAGACTTTTAACCTAATAAATCGTGGATGTAAAAAAATTTTGACAATTTTATCGTTTTTTTTGCTTTTAATGTTTACAGAATACTATTACAAATATTATTTATAATTTAAATAAAGATTCTATGGTGGTAGAGACATTTATGTTGCTTTACATGTATGTACAAGTTATTTCCTGTATAGAATTTTGTAAGTGTGTTAAATATAAACATGTGTATAAATATTTTAAAAACATGGATAAACTTACATAACTACATAAACTTATATTCTGTGAAATCAAACCGGCATATCTGCAAAATTCATATTTTTCATAAGTTTACGCAAATGGGCTTTTTACATGTAAATGCATACCGGCCCAACGCCATCTGACGGATTTTTATTCAACTATACGATATGCCGGTTCGACATAAAAATAGACGGGAAAAAAAGGAATCTTTTGACACCAAAAACTCAAAAACTCAATTTTTGCAGATATGCCGGTGTGATTTCACAGCGACGATTTGTAGTATTATATATATATATATATATATATATATATATATATATATATATATATATATATATATATATATATATATATATATATATATATATATATTAAAACGACCTTGAGCAATTGGTGCAGCTCTTTATTCGAATCTCTGATCGCCTTGGAGATAAACCCAACATTCTAGACTTTTCTAACTTCTAATCCTTCACTTTTAACTGTCAAACTTTATCCACCTCTGGGTTTTATCCGATCACCTATATATATAATATATATATATATATATATATATATATATATATATATATATATATATATATATATATATATATATTAATATATATATATATATATATATATATATATATATTAATATATATATATATATATATATATATATATATATATATATATATATATATATATATATATATATATATATATATATATATATATATATATATATATATATATATATATATATATATATATATTATATATATATATATATATATATATATATATATAATATATATATATATATATTATATATATATATATATATATATATATATATATATATATATATATATATATATATTATATATATATATATATATATATATATATATATATATATATTATATATATATATATATATATATATATATATATTATATATATATATATATATATATATATATATATATATATATATATATATATATATATATATATATATATATAATATATATATATATATATATTATATATATATATATATATATAATGATAATATTTATTGACATTTTGGCCTTTAAAATTGACCTTTTATTTAATAAATGTCAACTATCCTTAGTATTCATATTTGCTTGTAAATATCAATAGTATGCTTATAATTAACGAAAAGAGAAAAGAGATTCCTTACCATCTTCTGAAGAATTTGCAACCTATCACATAACGTGGTCGCTACAACACTACCACACCAAAAAACAATGCCATAAGTCAACAAGAAATTTACATTAGAAAAATAAATGGTTTTAGCTCTTCGTAAATTTAAAATAATTTTTCAATTTATAAGATATACTAACAGATTTAGCAAGTTTTGTACATATGCATAATGCTTTAAGCTATCACATATAACAAAACCCAAAATATTTTATTGATTTTGCAACTTCTAAGGTAGCATTATTAATTGTAAAAGTTGAAAATACCAAACATTTAGTTTTAGAAGGATTCAAACAATATAATATATATATATATATATATATATATATATAATATATATATATTATATATATATATATGTATATATATATATATATATTAGAGGTGGACCGGATATCCGCATCCGCAACTGCGGATATCCGCATCATTTTTCCAATATCCGCATCCGCGGATATCCGCAACTGGATATCCGCAACCGCATTCGCATGCGCGGATAGTAAAAAATTACGTATCATGCAATCGATAAAAACTTTCAAAGGCAAAACTTTGTATTGAATGCAGAACCTCTTTCTGAGCGCCATACAGGCGACTATCTTGAAACTGTATTTGAAAAGATGCTGACAAAATGGAAATTTCATTAAATGAAGTGCACTGCGTAGTCAGGGATTCGGGCACAAATATAAAAAAGCACTTTCTCTGGCAAGAGTGAAAAATGTAGATTGCTTTGCACACCAAACTCAGATAGTAGTTAAAAATTAAATTATGAGTCAAAAATGTGTATCCGATTTAATAACCAAATGTAGGTTAATTGCTACGCATTTCAATCACTCCGTTGTAGCCCAAAATGAGCTGAAGAAAATACAAACAAGATTAAATGTTCGTCCACTTTCTGTCATGCAAGATATTCAAACACGCTGGAATAGTAGTTTGCATATGCTTGAGAGGATGAGCGAAATTAATGAGGCCATTTGCCTTTATGCTTCAAGCAGCACAAAAATAAAGCCTCTAACAGCTGACGAAAATGACATTTTAAATAATTGTATTAATATCCTTAAGCCTTTTGAAGAATTAACAAAAAAAGTCTATTGAATTAACAAGTTCAGCTGAATCATGTTTATCAGATGTGATACCACTTGTTTCAACATTGAAAGTTGTGTTAACAAATGTTATTAAGTCTAAGGATGACTGAAACATTAATGAAGGAGATGAACGACAGATTTGAAAACCTGGAAAATGATGATGCTTATACAATTGCAACCTTTTTAGATCCTAGGTACAAAACAAAAATTTTTTAAACCACTTGTTTCTCAGAATGTTAAAATCAAATTAGGATGCTTATGCGATGAGATGATAGAAACAGCTAAAATAACGCCTTTCAAGAAAAAGCAAAAGCTCTCAGATACAAAAGAAACTTAAGCATTGCTAAATCAATGAAAGATCTTCTAGCTTCCAGCAGCGATGAAGAATCACAGTCAGAAGTGTCAAAGGATACAATATCGATTATTGAAAATTATCTGAAACTCCCACGTTTGGAGGCAGATAAAGACCAACTGGTTTGGTGGAGAGATAATTGCAAAAGTTTCCCTTTTCTTGCTGAGCTGGTAAGGACTTATTTATCATGTCCTTCAACTAGTGTTGCTAGTGAGCGTCTTTTCAGTGGAGCAGGCCTCATTTACGACGAAAAGCGAACCAAACTTTCACCTGAAAGAGCCCAAAAGCTTTTATTTCTAAATAAATAACTTACCAATTATTAACTTCAAATGGAATATGTGAAACTGTGAAGTGTGAAGGTAATACTGAATTACTGGCTATATATATACTATCTATATATATATATATATATATATATATATATATATATATATATATATATATATATATATATATATATATATATATATATATATATATATATATATATAAACCTTTCCAAATGGGATGGAGGATTGGGGAAAGAGGTTGGTGGGGTGTTCAAGAGTTGGGTCCCCGTCCCACACCCTGGGAACATAGATTCTGGATATTATATTTAAAATTCCAAGAATCTATGGCAAAAACTCTTAAAAAATTAAACTATCCGCATCCGCATCCGCATCTGCGGATATCCGCAATTGAATATCCGCAACCGCATCCGCATCCGCGGATAGTAAAAAATTACTATCCGGTCCACCTCTATATATATAATATATATATATATTATATATATATATATATTATATATATATATATATATATATATATATATATATATATATATATATATATATATATATATATATATATTATATATATATATATATATATATATATATATATATATATATATATATATATATATATATATATATATATATATATATATTATATATATATATATATATATATATATATATATATGAAAACTTTTCTTAGATGATGCTGTTCTTGAAGAAGGATATATTGATGTTAATTCACAAAGAAAACATTGTTTATTTGTGTGACCAATTAATATTAGATAATTATTTGTAACTGAAAAATCAAAACAACTTTTGACAGGATAATTTGAAATACTGGAGTCTTTGTTAATTGATAGTTAATTTAAATACTTAATTAAAATTGAAGTTTAATAATTTTTTATTTTGATTTTTTTGAATTATACAAATAGGATTAGAATCATGCGGGAGTTTATCAGTGCATCCAAACATTACAATAGATTTCTCACCATTTTTATTTTATTTTTCTTAATGAGAAATAACTGACTAATTTTTTTTCTCACTTCCTCTGGAAAGAAAAGGAAAGAAAAACAAACAGAAAAAACAAACAAAAACAATTATAATAATTTTTTGTACTTTTAATTAATATTTTTTTATTGAAAAAAATTCTTGAAGTAACTGCTTTTTAACTGCAAGCTGAAATCTTTTATATTTTAATACAATAATCTCTTTTTGTTTCTCACAATCAAATTTTCGACCAGATAATTAAAATTTTCGCGCCAAATTTTGTTAAAATTTTCATGGGATTTTAATTGATTCCTTTGAGGAGATTACGATTAACACTAATTAATAATTAATTATTATTATTTTTAAATTTCACTTAACATTTTTGATCATTATTAGTACTAGTATTATTGATTATTATTATTACCATTATTACTATTACTAATATTATTATTATTATTATATTATATTATTATTATTATTACTATTAATGATAATAATAGTTATAGTAATAATAATAATAATAATGATGATAATGATAAGAGTAATAATTATAATGCTCATAATAATAGTAATAATAATAATGATCATAATAATTGTAAAATAATAATAATGATAATAAAAATAACAGTAATAATAATGATAATAATAATAATAATAATAATAATAATAATAATAATAATTAATAATATTACCATATTTATAATTATATTGTAATAATATAATAATAATAATAATAATAATAATAATAATAATAATAATAATAATAATAATAATAATAATAATAATGGATAAATGTAGGTGTTCAATGATCTCTAAAAAAGATAATTTTAAAATTTTATTCTTTTTTTGGAATTTCTCTCTTAAATTATCCATTGTATTCATTTATTCATGTTTAAACAAATATTGTTTCATACTGTCTCTCATTTACTACAAAGTAAGTGACTTTCCTTCAGATTTTTCTGTCCTTTGATGTACGAAATTTATTTTGTGTTTGACGATGCATTTCGTCTGTCTGCTGTCTGTCTGTCTGTCTGTCTGTCTGTCTGTCTGTCGCTCTCTCATTTCAATTCATTTTTATATAATAATTTTTTCCTTTTCTCTCAAGGAATTTCTTTCATTTCGAACTGATGTTATTATGGATTAATGTTTCATTCTCTCTCTCTCTCTCTCTCTCTCTCTCTCTCTCTCTCTCTCTCTCTCTCTCTCTCTCTCTCTCTCTCTCTCTCTCTCTCTCTCTCTCTCTCTCTCTCTCTCTCTCTCTCTCTCTCTCTCTCTCTCTCTCTCTCTCTCTCTCTCTCTCTCTCTCTCTCTCTCTCTCTCTCTCTCTCTCTCTCTCTCTCTCTCTCTCTGTCTTTGTCTCTGTATATCTTCCTCCCACTCTCTTTGACTTCCTCTTTGATTCTCTGTTTGTTTATGACTTCTTTCGTTTTGAATAATTAATCAGTTTTCCACAAACTCCTACTAGTTTCCTTTCTGCTCATATAAAAATAAATATATATATATATATATATATATATATATATATATATATATATATATATATATATATATATATATATATATATATATATATATATATATATATATATATATATATATATATATATATATATATATATATATATATATATAAAAAAAAAAAAAAAAAAAAAAAAAAAAAAAAAAAAAAAAAAAAAAAAAAAAAAAAAGCAAAAAAAAAAAAAAAAAAAAAAAAACACTTTAACAAGAGGCGGAAATAATTGAAAGGAAAATAAGAGAAAAAACTGTGCAACAAATAAAAATAAAAAAAATAACATGAGAAAACAAGATTGAAAATGTAAGCATATGATAAATGAGGTAAAAAGGTTAAAAATGAATCAGATATATTAGAAAGAGAGAGAGAGAGAGAGAAGAGTGAGAGAGAGAGAGAGAGAGAGAGAGAGAGAGAGAGAGAGAGAGAGAGAGAGAGAGAGAGAGAGAGAGAGAGAGAGAATAAAACTATTTAAAATAAAATATGACACAAGGGACGTTCTAAAGGAATCTTGAAATAAACAATGAGAATAAAAGAAAAAATTAAAGAAAATATCAATAAGGAATAAGAGAGAGAGAAAGAGAGGAAGAACGGAAGGAAGGAAGAAGGAAGTAACAAATGAAAAGAATTAATTATTAGTTGCGTTTATAATTTATTTCTTTTTCGCTTCATATTAATTTAAGATCCAAAATTATTTTTGGTCCATAAATTAGCAGAGCGTGAAATCCCTTTTGGGGGAAAAGGTTTTAGGGAGTTGCGAATGAAGGAGGAGGAGAATGGGGGAGAACTTCGAACAGTGGGGTATTAACCCCCTACAAAACAACTCCCTCCACCACTGGAAAAAATCATTCTCTTTTTTTTTTTTTTTTTCTAAACAAAAACCAGATTGATAATAGGGAATTATCTCAGACTTTTAACCTAATAAATCGTGGATGTAAAAAAGTTTTGACAATTTTATCGTTTTTTTTTTTTTGTTTTGTTTTTATTTTAGAATTTATTTCAAATGTATTTATATTTAAATAAAGGAATTCTAATGCGAATATATAAAATCCTGAGTGCAATTTCATTATATATATATATATTAATATATATATATTTATATATTATATATATATATATATATATTATACTAATATATATAATATATATGTCTTCTTTCAGCCACCGCTATTCTGTGTAACTCTTATCATCTATTTTCCTCCTGTATTTAATCTTCCATTCTTCAAGGCTTCCGTCTGTTCCCACCTGAGAAGGTTTAAACTTTTGCATAATCATCTCACCATATTTAATTTTTTTTTTAAAGAAAAATAATTGAATTCCTTTCCCCTCTTCCCCCCCCCCCCAGACCCTAAAAAAAATAAAAAAACGATTTTAAAAATGTTAATATTTTAATTTTTTTTTTTTATTATTCAATGGAATTCTTGATTTAATTGTTTCTTAACTGGAAGATGAAATATGATTTTCTATTTTAATACAATAACTTCTTTTTGTTTCTCAATATCAAATTTCCAACCAATTAATTAAAATTTTCGCGCCAAATCTTGTTAAACTTTCGTGCTTTTTTTTTTTTTTTTTTTTTTTATTTTTTTTTAATCGCCTTTTTTTTGAGGAGATTAAAATTAACGGAATTCAGCTATTATCAGTTTTGATGATTACTATTACTATTACAACCTACTATTAATACGAATATACTACAACTACTTTTAATACTGTTTTTTCTTTAAAAATGATTGGTAATTAATAGCATTTTATATTATCTGATACTACTGCAACTACTTCTACTAATAATACTTATAGGAATTACTCCTAATACTACTGCTACTTTACTATTACTAAAACTACTGCTGCTACTACTATTACTATTAATAATAATAACAATGCAGAAGAATGTCAAAGTCAGGAGCAAGGTTTTTAAAGTATCTGGAGCAAAAAGCAATTGACCAAGTTTATCATAAATACTCTGTTGAATAGAAAGTTTGTTAAAACTTTTCCACACTAAATTTATTTGGCTTTATCTTTCCTTCTTTGTTAAACTCAAGAGTTCCAAAGTTTCCTCTCAAGCAACTTTCCCCCTCAAAGTTTCTCCCCTCAGTTTCCTCTCAAGATACTCCTCAAAATCTCTCTCTCTCTAAACTTTCCCCCATCTGTTTCTTTCCAAGTTTTCTCTCTCTCTTTCTCTCTCTCTCTCTCTCTCTCTCTCTTTAAGTTTTCCCCTCTTCTTAATGTTTTCAAGTTATCAAAAACTTTCTTTGATATGCAGTAAAGTGCTAAAGTTTATTTACTTCTATTAAAATACTGTATTTTATTATAGTATTTAAAAAAAGGGAATGTGATAATGTATTTCCTTCCTATTTTTATAATACTGAATAATTTTAGATGTCGTTTTGTGCGCTATTTTATATCTTTATCCTTATTTTTCAATCTTGTGCTTCATAAAATCTTGATTTTAGATTTTGGGTTTTTGTTTAGTATTTCCCCTTATATTGAAGAGGTTATTTACATGGTTTTTATTTTTAATAGTAGTTCAAATACTGCAGAATTCAATAAGTAAAATCAATATATATATATATATATATATTATATATATATATATATATATATTATATATAATATATATTATATATATATATATTATATATATATATATATTATATAATATAAATATAAAAAAAATATAAAATATATATATATATATATATATATATATATATATATATATATATATATATATATATATAATATATTAATCGTTAATTTTAAAATCCTTTGAAGCGTTACCGTTACTCGTTACATGTAACGCCGTTACAGTAACGCGTTACTTTTGGTCAGTTTCGGGTTAATTAGTTTACAGTTTTCGTACATGATCATATGTATACATATTTACTGCTGACGATTAAATCATTGGATTAACTAACAGTTTTTAAACTTTTATTCAAAAAGTGCAATTATATTACTATCATTGACCAAATAATATAATATACAGTTTTTAAAATTGTTATATATATTTTAAGTTTCATTATTAAGTTTAGTGCAATAAATGATATACATTTATGGAATTTAGTGATGCAATATTATCCATATTTGAAATTTTTATAATTTATTTTATTAATAAACGTATAAGATTATATGAATGTGCTTCACTTGAACCTTAGTTAGCCGATCTTCTTTCAACATTGTTTAATTTTTATTGGACGGTATGCAAAGATTAAGAGTAGATATTATTAATATAATAATGATAATGTAATAATAAAAAAAATTGACAGTAATAATTTGTAAAGTTTGGTAATTATAATAATAATAATAATAATAATAATAATAATAATAATAATAATATAATAATAGTAATAATTAAATCTATTTAAACATAGTTAATCACTTAATAATAATGATAATAATTTTCAGTAACCATATTGAGCATAAATAAAATTAAAAAAAGATAAGGATTTTATATAATATATTATATTATATATTATTATATATATATATATATATAATATAATATATATATTTTATTTTTTTTTTACAGAACGTCACCACTCACGGCAGAGCCCTTTTCAAGGGGGGCACACACACATGCACAAAGCTCATTCAAACACACACACACACACAACACATACCTAACACACAGCCTCAGGTGGGGACAGACGGAAGCCTTGAAGAGAGAAAGATTAAATACAAGAAGAAAAATAGATGATGGTAGAAATTTCCCAAGAATAGAGGTGGCTGGAAAGAAGGAGGCACCACAATGTGCTAACCTGGAGTTTAAACAATCCACACAAAATTCGTGCGAAAGCAAGGCACTCCTTGAGCAACGAGGACGACGAGAAAGTGCGCCAACGTTAAGTCGCAGAGATAAGGTCAAGAGAGTTTGAAAGTAGGGGACAATTTATAAATATTTTAGCTTTAGCCTCAACTCTATCCAGAAGAGAGGAGGAGCCGGAGAACCCACAAATGTGAGAGCAGTACTCCATGCAAGGGCGAAAAAGACCCTTATATAATTGGAGTAACTGATCATAAGAAAAAATTCTCGCAACCTGAACAGAATACCCAGCTTCTTAGAGGCCGCTTTAGCAACCTGGATATGTGGTTTCTTTGTTTATGTTTAGACCAAGAATGTTAATGTTATTTACAGGTGAGACGGGAGAGCCATCGAAGAGGATAGGAAAGTTAAGAGGTGTTTTGAAGGAGATGTGAAGAAGTTGAGTTTTTAAAGAGTTGATTTACAAGGTTGCTATGACCCACCGGAAATCCATTCAGATCGGCAAAATGGATCGGAAAGTTGAAGACGAGAAGCAAGTCTAGAAGCAAAAGAGGGAGCAGATTTGAAATGAGTAGAAGAATGCAGAGTTGAATCATCAGCATAAGAGTGAACAGAGTTAGAAGTGCAGTGGAGAAGATCGTTAATGAAAAGTAAGAATAAGGTTGGAGATAAAACAGAACCCTGATGAACACCACAGTTGACAGAAAAGGAAGAGGTCGCTCCATCTACAAGTGCCGTATGAACGATCTGAGAGAAAACTAGACAAAGTAAGCAAAGAGAAGGAGGAAACCCAAAGGGGGAGCTTGAGAGCAGTGACGCATGCCCACCCGGTCAAAAGCTTGGATATGTCAAGCGCCCCCCACACAAGACTCCCAAGTCCCTAAGGGCAGAAGACCATATCAGTAAGATGGAAAGTATTCACAGTTGACCTCGAGCGCGAAAAACATACTGGTGATCAGAAAGAAGAGAATGACTCCAAATGATCCAGGAAATGAGATTGAGAGAGTTTCAAAAATTTAGAATAGAACTATATATATAATATATATATATATATATATATATATATATATATATATATATATATATATATATATATATATATATATATATATATATATATATATATTTAAAAATCTTGAAAAATTAAAATTCGTTTCCATAAAAAAAAAAAATGTCAACACAGTGGAGTTTCGTGTGTAGGATGTAACGAGTAACGGTAACGGAAAAACCCGTTATAATTGTAAAAATGGGGTAGCGTTACCGTTACAGCGTTACATTTTAAAACCCTTGAAGCGTTACCGTTACTCGTTACATTTTAACGCCCGTTACGTAACGCCATAACTACTGCCCACCTCTATATATATATATCTATAATATATATATATAATATATATATATATATATATATATATATATATATATATATATATATATATATATATATATATATATATATATATTTTGTGTATGTGAGTGTGCTTGTGTGCACACTGCGTCAAGTCTCAGATGGATTTGATACAGCTATAATAATATTGAACTTAGTATTTGGCATCCGTAAGTTGTGACTTGGTATTTTATGCGAGAGATTCTAATCGAAAAAATAGTTATATATCATAATTAAGCAAATCTTTTATACATTAGGTTGCAATGCAGGTAGACACTAATTTTATTAATCTTACAATGTTTAGTGCTTAGTACCCATTTTGTGTTTTAAATGATGTTTAGGTACAGCTTACCGTATCTCGCCTAGCTTATGAGATTATGTTTAGCATAAATGTGACAGCCTGAAATGTATATGCTTGACAGACGGAAATTTATATGGCGAAAAAGTCTGAAATTTACATGACGTGACAGCTCGAAATTTTTATGGCAAAAGAGTATAAAATTTTCATAACGTGATAGCCTGGAATTTATATGGCGTGAGAGTCTGAAATTTACATGACGCGACAGCCTGAAATTTATTTAATGTGACAGCCTGAAATTTATATGATGTAAAAGCCGGAAATTTATTTGACGTGATAGCCTGAAATTTACATAATGTAAAAGCCTGAAATTTTTATGACGTAACAGTCTGAAATTTATACGACGTTTCAAACTGAAATTTATATGACGTGACAGCTTGAAAAATGTATGAAGTGACAGTTTGAAATTTATATACGACGTAACAACATGAAATTTATGTGTCATGAGACAGAGTTGCGACTCTTTCATGCTTCATAACCTTTTGTAACATCGTACAACTTTCTAGTCATGTAATAATTATTTTGAGATATACCAAATCAACAACTAAGATTTTCCATTACAGTAAAGTAGTATTCCTCAGTAAGAAGTCCCTAAAAGATAAATTAGAAAATGAAATGTATAATATCACTCACGTCCAGCGATTATGTCAATGCCAAATTTATAATGAAAAACAATTATGGGTTGAGAAATTGTGTATGGGGTACATCACGGAAACTTGTGCCACATTGAATGGGTATCGACTAGATGACTGAAGGGCCATATATAATAATATATATATATATATATATATATAATATATATATATATATATATATATATATATATATATTATATATATATATATATATATATATATATATATATATATATATATAATATATATATATATATATATATATATATATATATATATATATATATATATATATATATATATATATATATATATATATATATATTATAAATTTTTTTTATTTTTTGGTTTATTTTTTAACTTTTTTGAGTAACATAAATAAATCTTATTTGATATAATAAATACATAATAATATAATAATAATATAAATAATAAAATATAATAATAATAATAATAATAATAATAATAATAATAATAATAATAATAATATATAATAATCATAATTAATAATAATAATAATAATAATAATAATAATAACAATAATAATAATAATAATAATAATAATAATAATAATAATAATAATAATAATAATAATAATAATAATGATAATAATAATAATAATGATAATAATAATGATAATAATAATAATGATAATAATAATAATAATATCATATACATGTAGTTATCTACATATGCAAGCCATAAAAAAATTCTTACAAGAATTTGAGAAAATATTCTCACTGCATTTGTACTGAATAAATAATCCTAAAAAATGAATGAGAAATTTTTTGGTAAAACATTCTTAGCGGAATTAAAAATTCCTTTGCAAAAATTCAAAAAAAAAGAAAAGAAAAAAAGAAAAAAAAAAAATATGTGCGAAGATTTTGTTTCAATAAACTAATAAGGAAACTCGGCTATTTTGGTCCGATGCATCAGAAATAAGGTAAATTTTTTTATATTTTTTATATTTTTTTTAATTTTTTTTATTTTTTTACTTCTTTTTTTTTCTTTTTCATTTTCGTGTCCTTTTTTTCCTTCATGTTTCTTCTTATTATTCTTGTTGTTGTTCATTTTGAACTTATTATTGTTGTTGTCGTTCTTATTTACTTTACTTACTTACATACTTACCTACCAACTTACCTACTTAGTTGCTTACTTATTTACTTACGTACTTACTTATCTACTTACTTGCATACTTACTTACCTAATCACCTACTTACTTGCTTACTTACTTATTTGCATATTTACCTACCTAATTACTTACTTACTTACTTACTTATTTACTTACTTACCTACTTACCTACTACTTACTTGGTTGCTTACTTACTGTACTTACTTACGCAGTTACTAATAACTTACTTAAGACATTAAACGCTTTGATTTATCATATCGACGAAGAAATAATATAATTAAAAATATTCTTAAAAAAAAACTAAAATTTTATATAAATCTTTCAATAAGCAAATAAACTAAATAAAAATAATTTGAATTTACTATTTTTTTTTTTTTTACGAGTAGTTTTTCTTCCTTTTCAATACCCAATAAATCAGGTCAAACCTGAGCACGAGTGTCTTACTGTAAAAAAATAAAATATAATATTAAATATAATATTAAATATCCATCAGATCTTTTTCATTATTTTAAAAATATATTATAAAATTTGATTTATTTGCATGATTTCTCTTTTCACAGAGATTCAAATAAATCATTTATTTTTTTAAAAAAATTTTATTTATTTATTTTTTTTATAATATTTTTAAATTTTAAATCATATTTTATTATGAATTATATTATTCAGTTCGCTTCCCAAAAAAAATAATGATGTTGAATTTTCTAGAAAAATTTTCAAAATATTCATCATTTTTAGTTTATATATTGTTATTAAGTGTGTGTGTATGTGTGTGTGCGTGCGTGTGCGTGCGTTTGTGAGATTGTGTGTATGTGTGTGTGCGTGCGTGTGCGTGCGTGTGTGAGAATGTGTGTATGTGTGTGTGCGTGCGTGTGCGTGCGTGAGTGAGAATGTGTGTATGTGTGTGTGCTTAGAGTTATTCGTTTTTTCACAGTTTTTTTTATTACGATTTATTTTTTAATTTTAAACGGTCTAGCAATATTAAGCACTATAATAAAAATAAAAACAATAGTAGTAATTACGACGTTGATAATAATAATAATAATAATAATAAAAATAATAATAAAAATGGTAATAAATACGATAACAATAATAATAATAAAATTAATAATAATAAAAGTACTAATAACAATGATAAAATTAACAATAATAATAACAGTAATAATGAAA
>SEYY01011944.1:0-14984 GCA_009176605.1 Armadillidium nasatum | reverse complement strand
TACATATAATTGTGTCAATACCTCAATAGCTTCTTCATAAGTTTCACAACTAGATATGTATTCATAAACAGCAGGAGCAATATAGTTAATAAGAGTATCCAATTTGTTAGGGTTGTATGATTCAATAGAGGAGAGAAAATTTCTAAAAGTTCTGTACCAGTGATTCCATTC
This sequence comes from Armadillidium nasatum, assembly GCA_009176605.1. Lineage (NCBI taxonomy): Eukaryota > Metazoa > Arthropoda > Malacostraca > Isopoda > Armadillidiidae > Armadillidium > Armadillidium nasatum. The sequence goes on along the minus strand of SEYY01011944.1, from coordinate 14,813 downwards.
TCTTCCTGAGGTACTTCCATTTGGATTTGCTTCAAACCTTTCTGGTTTAAGGAATTTGTCCATTTTTGTTTTTAATTTTTTTTTTTATATTTATATTTTATTTTTCATTTTAGTGGAATAAATTGAAGTGAATTTGAATAATGAAAAGACCTTTCATTTAAAGGCTTTATTCCACTAAAGAATTATATTACATGTCTGGAAATTAAAAAAGAAAAAGACATTAATAACATATTAGAAATTAAAACCTATACATAATTATCATTACCAAAAAAAATTTTTTTTTAATTTCAAGTCTTAGTTACTAATTTTATTTGACTTCATGAAAAAACAATTTAACCAAAATTTGAATAAAATCGAATCCTATTTTGAGGTTGCTCAAGGACTTTCAAAAATATATATATTAAAATAAAAAATATATAAATAATATATATATATATATATATATATATATATATATATATATATATATATATATATATATATATATATATATATATATATATATATATATATATATATATATATATATATATATATATATATATATATATATATATAGTAGAGACGTTTTTAATAAATTCTTTTCTTTATATTTTAGAATCTTTTGATTATTTAAAATAAGAAAGTTTTGAAAAATATTAAAATTGAATTTAGTCTGAAAAGTATCTTAAATTATAAAGTACTTCTCCTATTGTATTCAGCTATTGATAATCCATAATATATTTACTTTATTAACTAATGGCAGTAAATACTCGAGCTAAAACAACAGTATGGCTAATTGGTGTCAACCTTTAGAACAAATGGTTGAAGCTAAGCTTCCACTCAGGTTGAAGATGCTAAGACGATTCTTCTATCACCATTACAATGAAAAGGAGTAATAAAAGAAATATTCAATTCTGGAACAGGGCAAGGATTCCAACTTCGGCAGATTATAACTGTATTAAACGTGTCGAGAAGGTACGTCAAGAGTGGAGAGCGTTACATAAAAATCGCAGTCGATAGTCAGCTGCTCAGCGGCTTAAATGAAAAGTCATTCGTGGATAATCTGAAAGACCTATTCTACGTTGCTCATGCAGAAACTTTTCAACTTATTAAGAACGAAGATGACAAAGCTTTCTTGATGGCTCAACTGCAGAAAGGAAGACCAGGATGAATGGTAGGAATTGATAAGAAGTAAGCAAATCTAGAACATCGCACTCAGCAATGAAACTTAATGAGTTTCTATCGGCATTAGATATCAGATTCAGATATTTTGTACTTTTCAACAACCGTTACGTTAGAATCAAGTAGTACTTATAATAGCGAATCTGAAAACTCCACCTTTGAATCTGTTGGAAATGATTCTACCTTTTATCCTGGTAAGAGATGTACAAAATTAATGATCCATCAAGGATTTCCTGTGCATGGATATATCATCATGAAACTGCGGCTTTACTTTAATTTGATCTGGAGGGGGGAAGTTTTGAATGAATTTCTGCTTTAAATTCCGAAATAATCTTTACAGATTAAAAAGAAGAAAAACAGGAAGATGAAGAGGGAATTTCAACAAGAAAATACCGACAGATTTCTTACTTACTTTATACCATCGTGTCGTTAAGAAGAGCGTAACATCTAAGGGTGGCCACCTAAACCAGCTGACGCTATCATAATTCCACAGCGAGGGACGACACAATTGCTTTTGGGGAGGTAAGTCGCAGTTTAAATTGATGCGATTAACTGGGACTTTTCCCAAATGTAATCATAGTATATCTATGCAGTGTTCCGATAAATCCATCTTTCATTATTATTGGAGAAAAATATACTACTATTAACCTAATTTAATTGTCTTCTTTGCTTAATATTAATATTCAATAAATACGCCTAAAAAATTTATCAATGATTTTTGATCTGTCTACAGAACATTCTGCAGTATTATTTGGAAGAGGGGAACAGAGGGAAGAAGAGCATCTTTCAGCAATAAACTGGCTGGAATTCTCCATATAAAAAGCATTTTTATTTTATGAAATATTTTGGTTTAAAATAAAGATTTTTAAAAGAATATTTTTGTCCCCTATAATAAAATTCTGAATAAGAGATTAAGGAAAAAATCGATCATGACACCGGAGATTGCTGACATCTTGATCGAACACGGACATCAAATCGAGAAGCTGCTCATATTTTACAACCTTTGGCTACTAGTCTTGGACATAATGTCGGCAATCTTTCAATGAGCAGGGAGACCATCCGACGTAGCTGTATGATATATCGGGAGGAAAAAGCAAAAATACAAATGACTAGTTTCTCTTCTATGATCTCATTAACAATACATTGGATGGTAAACTTCTTTCAGATCTTACTTGCCTTATCAGGAGAAGGCATTGCTTCTTGGTGTCTCAAAAATTACAGCAGGACCTGATGAATTCATTGCCTCCGGAGGCCGTCTTTCAGTGTCTCAATGAATGGAATTTGTGACAGAATGCAAGCTTTGTCATTCGACACGACTGCATCGAATACTGGACATAGGAATGGAGCATGTAGTCTGATTGAGTAGAATCTGAAAAAATCATTGCTAATTTTACCTTGTCGACGTCACATCATGAAAATAATGTTGGAGAAGATATTTTCCTTGAGTTTAGGATTTACATTCTGGTCCTGATACATCTATTTTTAAAAGATTTAAAGAGAAATGAGGCATTTTGACTTGAAACTGGATTACAAACCCATTACCAATGAAATTGAAAAAACAGATAAAATAGAAACCTTATGTTTTTCATTTAAAATAATGACTACAGAGAGCTTCTTGAATTAACGATAATTATTCTTGGTCAAACGACAGCACGTGGAGTTCATTTTATGCGTCCTGGAGCCCTGCATCGAGCACGGTGGATGGCCAAGGTTATTTACTGCTTAAATAAAAAATATACATTTTCCGACATCAGTTTAAACTTATAGCTAAAGAATCTTCCGGAATAAGTTGCATGTGTGACTTTGCCGCGACAATCTACATTCGACCTCGGATGGAAGCTCCCTTGGCAACTTCTGCTCCTGCAAATGACCTTGCACTAGTCACAATTCTGATGAATTACAAAGACAAAGAGATTGCGGAAACTGCTCTTGCTTCCTTTTCACGGCACTTGTGGTACTTTGGTAAAGAACTTGTGAGCTTAGCACTTTTTTATATAAAACTACAATAGAAGAAAAAAGAAAAATTGTCTTTGAGATGGTACATTATAACTGCAATGAAGAGCATTTAAAGCTGTGAACATTTGACATTAGTTTGGTAAGTGGAAAAACACTATATAGCTTTGCAATAAAACGATCAAAAAAGATGTTAAAAGCATTTCATTTCGAAATGACATTTCTTCAGTCAGACATTAAGGAGTGGAGTCAATAACAGTCATATAATGAAGGTCAAGCTTGCTTAAAATCTTTAATAGTGACAAATGGTTTAGCAGAACGTGGGGTAAAACTCATTCAGAAATATAACCCAAGCATTACAATAGATGAAGACCAATTCATGTGCTTTTCCTACAAGTGATCATCAACGGCGATATAAACCAAAGTGAAATAATGCAAGACATTTATCGGATCTATATAATATATATATATATATATATATATATATATATTATATATATTATATATATATATATATATATATATATATATATATATATATATAATTCAAGTCTGTTGATTTATCAAGTTTCCATGTTATATTTGTCTCTGGGACAACAGGGCATCTGCTGAACACTACGAAAGGCTGGATTGGCCACAGTGTACCGAGTTCAGCGTAGGGAGGAATATTGTCAAATGGAGCCTCTGTTGGACCCAGAAAAAATAATTCCTCCTCTACACATAAAATTAGACCTCATGAAACAGTTTGTCGTAGCTCTAGATAAGGAGTCTTCAGCCTTCATATACCTGCAAGGCTTCTTCCCAAAGTTGTCTGAGGCAAAGGTCAAAGCCGTTGTCTTCGTCGGACCGCAAATAAAAAAAATCATAGAGTGCAAGGAATTCCCCAAGAAGCTCATTAGGACAGATAAAGCAGCGTTGAACAGCTTTGTTGCAGTGATTCGTGGCTTACTTGGGAATCACAAGGCCGAAAACTATGAGGAGCTTGCTGAGAGCTTGGTCAAGAACTTCAGCAAAATGGGCTGCAGGATGTCCCTCAAAGTACATATTCTTGATGCTCATCTTGCAAAATTTAAAGAGAACATGGGAGAGTACTCAGAAGAGCAAGCCGAGCGATTTCACCAAGATATTCTGGAATTTGAACTCCGCCACTAAGGATCATATAACGAAAACATGATGGATGACTAAGTTTGGGGGTTAATTCGTGAAAGCAACTTATTGTATAAGCCTAAATCTAGAAAAATCTCTCGCTTCAAAATATTTTGTGGTCTCTGTTATATAATCTAATAATAAAATAAATGCTACTTTTGAGTTATAAGTAGTTTTTTCCTATTTTGTGTAACCTAGAATGATTATATTTATCAATTTTTTTATTTAGGAATTGGTAAATTTGGAAAATATCATTATCCTGATCACAAAAGCAAAGTTTGGAGGAAATATTAGCCATTTTTCATACCTTCTAGGTATAAGAAAATAGGAAATTACAGTTGTTCCCCAAAGACAAAAAATGTGTTACATAATGTAATTTTTAACATCAGTATCATTCAATTTTTTTTATTGTGTTTATAGAACTTACAAGAGAAGATCCCTGATCGCTTACTGTTATTTGTGGAATACCATAGTCAAACACATAAAATTGAAATGTGGATAGAAAGGACTCATTATCTAAGTTTTTACATAATATCAAATTCACTGCTCTTGTATATGTACAAGTTATAATTAATATATAAACCTTTTCTTGAATTTCATTAATTTTCACAGTAAATGGTCCTATATGATCTAGAAATATTTGTCTGAATTTTATTTGAGGAGCATTTATTCCATAATCTTTGAAATGATTCTATTTAATTTTTTATAGTTCTTCCATACATTAATTTACATTTAAAGCAGTCTGTATATTTTCCTTTTCAACAGAATATTCTGTAGGAATATAAAACTCTTTTCTTAATATAGACAACAATTTATATATACCAGCATGCTTCATTTTTAAATGTAATTCTTTTATAAGAATTTCTGTTAATTTAATATTTTTGTGTAACAGTAACTGGATTTCTATGATTAAAATCAGAGTTCAGTTTTTCAAATTTACATTTAACTCTGATGATGTTTTTTTTCTTTTTTATCAAGAAAGAGATTAAGTTGTGTAACTAACACAATTTCTTTATTTTTTCTTGGATTTGCTAAAAATTGAAATGTGTCTGGAAAACTTTCTTGTTGAGACTGTCTTAAAATGACATTACAACTTTCCTCATAAGAACAAGCTGCATTTGGACCATAATTTGAGAATAAATTTGGATTTTTCAAATTTACTTTTATTTTTAAGAAATGAATAAATGTTCTTACAAAATGATACACTACAAATTTTATTAAAAGAAGATAACCTATCTAAGTTAAATAATGGTACATAAGAACAAGTTTGAATATTAAATATATTAAAATTTTCAGTACTATTATATAAAGGATTAGGCACTGTAACTCTTAAACTTTCATTATTATTATCTGATATGGGACCTGTTAAGAAATTGGTTTTATTTAAAACTTTATATGAAACACACATAGACACAAAATCACTTGGGTTCAAAGAACCGTTACAATGGTGAAAGGTTACAGAATGATTTTCACACGCTGTTTTAAAAAAATTCAACTGATAGCTAATAACAGACCCTTTCTTTTCTATTTTATCAAAATTTTTTCACTTTATTAATTAACTAGTTTAAAGCAACCATAGAGTCAGTGTACATATGAATATCCTTTATTTTTATAGGATAAAATGTATTATTTAAATTCTTAAGCATTTCTATTACACACTCATCCCTAAATTTGATAGCAAAAAGTTCTAAAACTGTGATTGATCTGCTACTGCTAGTATTTGAAATAATTTTATTTTTTTGCACTTAAAAAGTGTAATTTTTTATCATTTACATTTTTTAAATATGACACAGTACCATAAATGTCTTTACTTGCATTTGTATAAGCAATAATTTTATATGTGGCAGAATAATAATCGATAAACCTTTTTAACTTTAGTTTTTACTTGTATTATACTGGGAACTTATATTTTTATATTCTTTTAACATTTTATAATCTAATTTTGTATCCTAATAAATATTTTTAAGATTTTGCAAACTATGTAGAAATAGTTTTGCTCGGTTTCTACCTGGAAGCCCAATATTCAAAGTATCAAATAATCCATTTATGAAACCTAAAATGGTTCGCAAAGTGTTTACTTTAAAATCTAATATATATATATATATATATATATATATATATATATATATATATATATATATATATATATATATATATATATATATATATATATATATATATATATATATAATTTAGCAGAAAACTAAAATGCCTATACTGATTGGTTGAAAAATATATTTTTGGAAGATTTATTTGTTGCAGAGTGCTGGTTTCCTTTCAAAAACACCAACTTCTAAAAATTGGGTCTGACAGTTTAGAACATTGGTTCTTAACCTTGCTAGAGGTACTGAACCCCGTAAGCTTCATACGTGCATTCACCGAACCCCTTGTAATTAAAAAAAAAGGAAATATGATTTTTTGAGATTCAAAACATTATATATTTTATTAGTGAACAAAATTTTCCAAAACAATGGGATAGTTTTTTGAATTTTCACTCATATAGAATATAAAAGACTATTCTAATGGTGAAAAATAGCTACAAACCCAGGAACTGCATATTTATTACAGTTGCAAAGTCACCTTTAACAATGATTTACCAAATTCTTCATTATTTTTTTTTATTATGTAAAAAATTTTCAACACAATGTCAAATTTCTCGGAATTTTCATTATATAACCTCTATAGACCTATAAATGACCAATCTAATGGTAAAAACAACAGAGCTTTAATAGAGTAGTTACCTTTTTATTACAGTTCCAAAGTCACCATTTAAAAATAATTTTCATAATTCATCATTACGTTATTTAAAATGAAGAAAAATTTTCCAACAAAATGGGAAATTTCTCGGAATTTTCATTAAATCACCCCTATAGAACCATAAAACACCAATCTAAAGGTGAATAGAAGAGCACCAAACCAGTAGTTATTCTATTTATTACAGCTGAAAAGTCACCTTTAGCAATGATTTACGAAATTGGACATTAGTTTTTTTTTTTTAAATTATGGTAAATTTTCCAACATGATGGGAAATTTCTCGTAATTTTCTCTAAATTTTTTCTAAAGAACTTTAAAAGACCAATTTAATGCTGAAAAGAACAAAGCTTTAAATCCAGTGGCTACTTATTTTTGCAGTTTCAAAGTCATTTTTAACAATGATTTACCAAATTAGACAATTCTTTTTTTTAAATTATCGTCAAATTTTCCGACAAATGGGAAACCTCTAATTTTCATTAAATCACATCTATGGAACTAAAAAGTCCAATCTAATGATGAAAAAAAACAGAGCTCCAAACCAAGCAGTTTAATATTTATTAAATTTGCATTGTCACATTTAACAGTTGATTTAAGAAACTGGACATTACATTTTTAAATTAAGAACAAATTTTCCTAAACTAAGGGAAGTTTCTCGGGAATTTTCATTACATCACCTTTATAGAACTATAAAACACCAATCTAAAGGCGAATAAAACAGAGCTCCAAACCAGTAATTTTCTTTTTATTACAATTGGAAAGACTCCTTTAACAATGATTTACCAATTTGAACAATTCTTTCTTTTTTTAAAAATTATGAACAAATTTGATAATAAAAAGGGAAATTTCCCGTAATTTTTATTAAATCACATCCATAGAACTATAAGAAGCCAATCTAATTGTAGAAAAGACAAGAGCTCTAATCAAAGTAGTTACTTATTTATTAAATTTTCATTGTCACCTTTAACAATGATTTACCAAATTGGACATTACTTTTCATAAATTAAGGACAAATTTTACAAAACAATGAGCAATTTCTCGAAATTTTCATTAAATTACCTCTATAGAACTGTAAAAGGACCAATCTAATGGTGAAAAGAACAGAGCTTTAATTGAAAAGTTACCTTTTATTACAGTTCCAAAGTCACCTTTAACAATGATTTACCAAATTGGACATCTCTTTTTTTTAAATTTAGGACAACTTTTTTAAAACAATATAAAATTGAACGCTATTTTCATTAAATAACTTATAGAACTGTAAAAAAATCTAATGGGGAAATGAACTGATTTCTAAACCCAGTTGTTACCTATTTATTACAGTTGCAAAGTTTCCATTAACAATGATTTAGGAAATTGAACATTACTTTTTTCAAATTAATGACAAATTTTTTAAAACAATGGAAATTTTATCAGAATTTTCATTAAATCGTATCTATAGAACTAAATAGATCAATCTAATGGTGAAAAGAAAAATGCTCCAAACCTTGTATTTAACTATTTATTACAGCTGGAAAATCATAATTAACAACGATTTACAAAATTGGACATTAATTTTTTTAAATTTAGGATAGATTTTCCAAAACAATGTCAAATTTCTCAGAATTTTCATTAAACAACCTCTATAGATCTATAAACGACCAATCTAATTTCTTTAAAGTAAGGACAAATTTTCCAACACAATGGGAAATTTCTCGGAATTTTTATTACATCACTCATATATAACTATAAATGACCATTCTAATGATGAAAAAACAGAGCTACAAACCTTGTAGTTACATATTTATTACAGTTGCAAAGCCACCTTTAACTATGATTTACCAAATTCTACATTATTTTTTTATATTAAGCAAAAGTTTTCCAACACAATGTCAAATTTCTCAGAATTTTTATTACATAACCTCTATAGACCTACAAAAGACCAATATAATGATGAAAAGAACAGAGGTTTAATTGAGTAGTTATCTTTTTATTACATTTCCAAAGTTCCCTTTAAAATGGTTTTTAAAATTAAACATTACGTTTTTTAAATTAAAGAAAATTTTCCAACAAAATGGGAAATTTTTCGTAATTTTCAAATAAATTACCTCTATAGAACTATAAAACACCAATTTAAAGGTGAAGAACAGAGCTCCGAACCAATAGTTATCTATTTATTACAGTTGAAAAGTCGACTTTAGCATTATCTTACCAAATTGTACATTAGTTTTTTTTAAATTATGGTAAATTTTCCCAAAAAAATGGGACATTTCTCATAATTTTTATTGAATTTCTTCTAAAAGACAAATTTAATGCTTAAAATAAAAATAAATGCTTAAAATAAAAAATCTCTAAAACCAGTGGTTACATATTTTTACAGTTTCAAAATCATCTTTAACAATGATTTACCAAATTTTACACTTCTTTTTTTTTAAATTATCGAAAAACTTTTCCAGCAAAATGGAAAATTCCTCGTAATTTTCATTAAATCGAATCTATGATACTAAAAAGACCAGTCTAATGATGAAAAAAAAGAAAAGAACTCCAACCCAAGTAATTACATTTTATTAAATTTGCATTTGTTTTCTTTAACAAAGATTTTGAAAATTGGACTTTACATTTTTAAATTAAGGATAAATTTTCTTAAACTAAGGAAAATTCCTCGGAATTTTCATTAAATTACCTCCATATAACTATAAAAGATCAATCTAATGATGAAAAGAACAGATCTATAATCCAGTAGTTATTTTTATTACAGTTACGAAGCCACCTTTAATGATGATTTTCAAAATTGTGCTTTACCTTTTTTTAAAATAAGGACAAATTTTCAAACAAAATAGGAAATTTCTCGGAATTTCCATTAAACCTTTTTATTGAACTATAAAAGATCAATCTAAAGGTGGAAAGAAAGCTCCAAACCCAGTAATTACCTATTTATTACAGTTTCAAAGTCATCTTTAACAATGATTTACCAAATTGAACATTACTTTTTTTAAATATTGGAAAAAATTTCAAACAATCTGTAATTTCTGGAAATTTTCATTAAGCAACCTCTATAGAACTGTAAAAGAAAAATTTTAATGTGAAAAATACAGTTTCAAACCCAGAAGTTACCTATTTAGTACAGCTGTCACTTTTAGCAATAATTTACGAAATTGGACATTTCTTTTTATAAATTAAGACTATTTTCCAAAACAATGTCAAATTTATCGGAATTTCCATTGAATCCCATGTATAAAACTATAAAAGACAAATCTAATGGTAGAAAGAACAATTCTTTAAGCTAGCTTTATTACAGTTATAAAGACACATTTAGCAATCATTTTCATAATTAAACATAACTTTTTTTAATATTAATTAAAAATTTTCCCAAAAAATGGGAAATTTCTAAAAATGTTCATTACATAAGCTTTATAGAACTATAAAACACCAATTTCAAGGTGAATTGAACAGAGCTCCAAACCAGTAGTTATTTATTTATTACATTTGGAGTCTCCTTTAACAAAGATTTACCAAATTTGACATTACATTTTTAAAATGAAATACAAAGTTTACAAAACAATGGGAAATTTCTTGGAATTTTCATTAAACCACTCTTATAGAACTATAAAAGGCCAATCTAATGTCACCTTTAACAATGATTTACCAAATTGTACATTACTTTTTTTTCAATTAAGGACAAATTTTACAAAACAATGGGAATTTTTTTGAAATAGAACCATAAAAGGAAAATCAAATGGTGAAAAAAAGAGCTTTAATAGAGTAGTTACCTTTTTATTACAGTTCCAAAGGAGCCTAAAACAATGATTTACCAAATTGGACACTACTTTTTTCAAATTAAGGACAAATTTTCCAAAAGAATGGGAAATTTATCAGAATTTTCATTAAGTCGCATCTAAAGAACTGTAAAAAATCAATCTAACGGTGAAAAGAACAATGCTCAAAACCTTGTAGTTAACTATTTATTACAGTTGGAAAGTCATCATTAACAATGAGTTAATAAAATTGGACATGAATTCTTTTTAAATTAAGGATAGATTTCTAGGAATTTTCATATCACTCATATAAAACTATAAAATACCATTCTATTGGTGAAAAAAACAGAGCTACAAACCCAGTAGTTACATATTTATTACAGTTGTAAAGTCACCTTTAACAATGATTTACCAAATTCTACATCAATTTTTTAAAATTAAGGACAAATTTTCCAAAACAATGTCAAATTTCTCAGAATTTTCATTAAATAACCTATATAGAACTTTAAAAGACCATTCTAATTGAGAAAAGAACAGATCTCCAAACCCTGTAGATACCAACCTATTGCAGTTGCAAAGTTATCTTCAACATTGGTTTACCAAATTGGACATTACTTCCTTTAAATTAAGGAAAATTTTTCCAACACAATGGGAAATTTCTCGGAATTTTCATTACATTACTCATATATTACAGACCATTCTAATGATGAAAACACAGAGCTACAAACCCAGTAGTTACAAATATATTGCAATTGCAATTTTACAACCATCTTTAAATATGATTTACCAAATTCTACATTACTTTTTTTTATATTAAGAAAAAATTTTCCAACACAATGTCAAATTTCTCAGAATTTTTATTACGTAACCTCTATAGACCTACAAAAGACCAATATAATGGTGAAAAGAATAGAGCTTTAATTGAGTAGTTATCTTTTTATTACATTTCCAAAGTCCCCTTTAAAATGGTTTTCAAAATTAAACATTACGTTTTTTAAATTAAAGAAAATTTTCCAACAAAATGGGAAATTTCTCGTAATTTTCAAATAAATTACCTCTATAGAACTATAAAACACCAATTTAAAGGTGAAGAACAGAGCTCCGAACCAGTAGTTATCTATTTATTACAGTTGAAAAGTCGACTTTAGCATTATCTTACCAAATTTTACATTAGTTTTTTTTAAATTATGGTAAATTTTCCCAAAAAAATGGGACATTTCTCATAATTTTTATTGAATTTCTTCTAAAAGAAAAAAATAATGCTTAAAATAAAAAATCTCTAAAACCAGTGGTTTCATATTTTTACAGTTTCAAAATCATCTTTAATAATGATTTACCAAATTTTACACTTCTTTTTTTTTAAATTATCGAAAAACTTTTCCAACAAAATGGAAATTTTCTCGTAATTTTCATTAAATCGAATCTATGATACTAAAAAGACCAGTTTAATGATGAAAAAAAAGAAAAGAACTCCAACCCAAGTAATTACATTTTTATTAAATTTGCATTTGTTTTCTTTAACAAAGATTTAGAAAATTGGACATTACATTTTTAAATTAAGGACAAATTTTCCAAAACAAGAAAATTCTGGAATTTTCAATAAAATATAAATAAAAGACCAAGATAATGATGAAAAGAACAGATATAAACCCATTAGTTATTTTTTTTATTACAGTTGCGAAGCCACCTTTAACGATGATTTTCAAAATTGTGCTTAACCTTTAATTTTAATAGTTATCTCCACCATTTCTTTCAAAAAAAATTAATTTCAATAAAAAAAATACTACTATTTTCGTAATGTAACAATTTGAATTGAATATTTGTATTCCTTGTTTCAACATTATTTGTAATTTATAATACTAAGTAAAATATAAAAGCTATAATATTTATTTATTTTTACTTTTTTTTTTTTTTTTTTTTTTTTTTTTTTTTTTTTTATATATATATATTTATTTATTATTTATATTTTTTCTTATATATATATATATAGATACACCTCTTAATACAAGGAACAAGGTAATGGAAAATCAAAAAGCCTCAGTTTTAGAATCGTCAATTATTTTGACCTCCATTTTGTGTGGAAGTGGTTACAAAGCTTTTGTTGTTCAAGGGGAAGCAATTGAAAAACAAGTACTAAATGACACATCTGCTGTAGATTCGTCTTATGAACCGCATATGAAAAGGTAATTATCTATATATATATTATATTATATATATATATTATATATATATAGTTAATATAATTATATATATATATATATATATATATATATATATATATATATATATATATATATATATATATATATATATATATATATATATATATATATATGGCGAAAACTGGTTACAAATTATCATTTTCTCACATTTCTAATGATGATACTAACGTTTCTCACACATTGCCTAGGCTATTTTAATTTGTAGATAAGAACTGCTTTGTTATTCCATCCATGTGCTTCTTTTTTTTAATGTTGGTCTGTATTTCTGGATTCTAGATTTTGTGTTCAGTACAAGTATTCTCAATTCTGTTTAAAGTGTTTAAGGTTCAAAGTACTAACATATAAATTACCACGCCGTGACGCCTTTGTTTATTCATCGCTCTTCACATAAACTAAATTTGGTAGTAAATGATTTGAACACAATGCTTGAAATTCACAATACTGTGTGAACTATAAAGGATATTATTACGTTTTTTTCCCCTAGTCAGTCTGGAGAAGAAAATTAATACGTACGTTCCAAGCCAATGACAGACCAGATCGTCTGAAAAACACAAGCGAATAATGCAAGCGATAGAAACCCTTTCTACTGAAGGAAATGCCGGTACAAGAGAAAAAGCCTTTCAGTTGCATCCAGCGGCATATAAGTCATCATTTATCATGGCTGTGATGTTGAGTGCGAAGAACTCTACGTGCTAGAGCCATTTTTGAAAATGCTCTCCAATCCAAGACTTTGGATATTGTGAAAATTTTGCAGCAAATTTAACGCATTGTGAAATGGTTAGGCACCATCATAAGGATGTAGAGAAAAACACCGATGAAGTGTTTAAAGAAGCTAATCAAATCGCCGAGCAACTGTGACTGGATCTGAATATACCACGGATTTTTGGTATGCAGCAACACCGCAGCAACCATCCAGCAACAAATCCCAAGGAGTTTTGGAGAAGATCTTTAATAATTCCATATCTGCATTCTATAATCTCTTCTTTAGAATTACAGTTTTCTACCGAAAATACACCTGCCTTTGCATTGACATATCTACATCCTTTCCACTTGTTAATCATGAAAATCGATGAATTAAAGGAAAAGGCATCTTCATTTTATAGCTTTCACCATTTAGATGGCCAAGAAACAGAGCTGGAACTTTGGTACAAAATTTAGAAGGACAAGAAACTTAGTAAAAGATCTTGTCGTATTGAAAGTCTTAAAGGAGAATGAACCTTTCTTTCCGGAGACGAAAAAGACTCTGCTGATACTACTCGCCCAGCCATACACCACCAGTACATTAGAGCGCTCTTCAGGACTTTGTGAAGGACAAAGACTTCGCTACGAAGCACTGTGGGAGAGGACATGTTAAACGGGATGGTTATGATGAGTGTACATAAAAAATTTGTTTGACAATTATGATTACTTTATTCAAAAAGTAGTTGATAAATTTGCCATGAACCCAAGAAAATTACTTTTAATAGTAATATCAAATATTTGCAACTGTTCTGTGTTGTAAATTTTTTCATCATTTCCTATTGTATTTGATATTCTATTTGTTAATAAAATAATACTTAATTAAATATTAATTATTTCCATAACCATACAAATGTTTCTAGTTTAATATGTCTGTTTCTTTCCCTGTTAGCTCTATAAAATTCTAAGTTACCTCCCCTAGCTTGGAAGCTGGCGACGCCCATGTACATGGTGGTGTCTCAGACAAGAGCAAAAAATTAGGGTGAAAGTTGGAGAGGTGGTATTAAAAATTCGAAGCAAGTTCGTAATTTAAGAACATTTTTCACATACTATATATATATATATATATAATATATATATATATATATATATTATATATTATATATAT
>SEYY01011943.1:45000-47500 GCA_009176605.1 Armadillidium nasatum | reverse complement strand
GATGATGACGAGGTAATTTTAAGCAATTTCAGTCTGTGATTGGTCAATCGATTTAAATCTAGTAACTTAAATAGGGTAACGTTGAAAACTGGGATGACGTCACAACAGCGTTTCTTCATTTATTTGAATTTAAGAATTAGCAACCTACATCATAATATATAGCAGGCAAAACCACCATTCGACTTTATTACTTATATCTATACTCTGACATTACTAATATATGTCAATTAAGCTCTAATGGTAGTAATGGTCCAGTTTCGAAGAAGCAGTAAAATTTTTACTTTATTTCTGAACTAAGGTATTAACAAACGAGGAATATATATATGGAGAGTTCATTGTCAAAGTGAGCCAAGTAGACAAGTCCATAAGACTCATTTATGAGAAAAGAGACCTAAAAGTTGATTAGATGCATTATATTAAAAAGCATTGACTCCTAATTTGTTCTAGATTCCACCTGGAGGAGAAATATTGAACTATGGACTTGATTCACTATTGCACAGAAAATATAATATTTTTACTCTACCATGGCAGTGTTAGTGCAAAAGGGGCAAAATATGAACTTGGTTCACTTGAATTCTGAACCTACCATAAATAAATTATGTCCCTCCAAGTAGACTAATACTATCTTTCAGATTTTGATCTTGAGGTTCTTCTTGAATTTTCTTGAACTTTTGAATCGTGCATATATATATATATATATATATATATATATATATATATATATATATATATATATTATATATATATATATATATATATATATATATTATATATATATATATATATATATATATATATTAGTTTATAAAATAAAAGCTTGCAAGTACACTCAAGACAATATACAATACAGCTATTTGCCAAAAAAAACACGACGCCAATAAATGCAAATCACTCCAGAGTAAAAGTCAGTGAGTGACGTCATGAAAATACTCTCACGTGATTGGTTATTTCTTTTTTTTTTAAATTTTAACGAATTTTTACTGCTGAGGTTGCAGTTTTTTCCCCTCTTTGCTAAAAAAAAAAAAAAAAAAAAAAAAAAAAAAAGAACTGAAATAGGCCGCGGAATCTCTTGTGCTTTCATCGATCTTCGCGCGAAAAAAAAAAAAAAAAAAAAAAAAAAAAAAAAAAAAAAAAAAAAAAAAACTCGCTAGGTTATTTGTTAAAAGCTTGTTTTCAATATCGGGAATTGAAGACCGTAGAGTTACAGATCAAGAGAAAGTGTGTGTGTGTGTGTGTGTGTGTGAGAGAGAGAGAGAGAAACACACACACACATACACAAAAAAAAAAAATATACGTATATATAATAAATTATATATATATATATATATATATATATATATATATATATATATATATATATATATATATATATATATATATATATATATATATATATATATATATATATATATATATATATATATATATAATATATATATATATATATATATATATATATATATATATATATATATATATATATATATATAATATTAAAGTAAATTGAAAAAAATATATATTGTAAATTTATTTGAGTCTGTAATAATAATTATATAAATAATGTAAATCCGTATACTAATTGTGATCACAATAATAATAATAATAATAATAATAATAATAATAATAATAATAATAATAATAATAATAATGATAATAATAATGATAATAATAATAATAATAATAATAATAATAATAATAATAATAATAATAATAATAATAATAATAATAATAATTAAAATAAAATGGCCATAGAAATAATTATAATAATAATGATAATTATAATAATAAAAATAATGATTCTAAAAATTAAACAATAATTATAAAAATAATAATGATAACAGTAATAATAATAATAATAATAATAATAATAATAATAAATAATAATAATAATAATAATAATAATAATAAAAATAATAAATAATAATAATAATAATAATAATAATAATAATAATAATAATAATAATAATAATAATAATAATAATAATAATAATAATAATAATAATAATAATAATAATAATAATAATAATAATAAAAACAACTATTCAACAATGCAAGAAAATGGGCAAAATTGTGCTGATGAAGCGAGTTAAGAATGTTGCATTAAAATTTTATTTTGTCTCCATTTCACATTTTTTAATCTTCCTTTAATACCGTAAATGTTTTCCCTCGGTGTTAATTAAGACTTGGTAACACTTTCTCATGTACGTAAATTGGTGCAGTGTGGCGTCTTTTGCAAAGTCTTTCTTGCACAAACAATAGTTTTTTGGGGTAGATGTAGGGTGTAAGTGGTGGAGGGTGTAAATGGTGGAGTGTTTAAGTGGTGGTGGTGTAAGTGGTGGTAGGTGTAAGTGGTGGAGGATGTAAGTGGTGGTGGGTGTAAGTGGTAAAGGATGTAAGTGATGAAGGGTGTAAGTGGTGGTGAGTGTAAGTGGTGGAGAGTGTAATTGGTGGTGGGTGTAAGTGGTGGTGGGTGTAAGTAGTGGTGGGTATAAGTGACGGT
>SEYY01011943.1:32500-35000 GCA_009176605.1 Armadillidium nasatum | reverse complement strand
TAATGAAATATCTTCCTTGAATGATTATCTAATGAAATATCTTCCTTGAATAATTATCTAATGAAATATCTTCCTTGAATAATTATCTAATGAAACACCTTCCCTGAATGATTATCTAATGAAATATCTTCCTTGAATAATTATCTAATAAAATATTCCCGTAACATCATAAAGATACAAGTTTCTAAACAATTAAAAAACTACAACAAAGTAAAGTATTCTTCAAGGACTTACACCAGCCACGGGCTAAAACTCCGTCACAGACATCTCTTACCAACTTTTAGAGTCACTTTCACAGTAACATCGTTCCCATAAGACAGTAATTTTTAAATTTAACGTATCCACATAAGTTTCAACCAAATCTACCACAACACCTGCAAAACAAAATTGCCTCATATTCACATACATCCCTAAGGCAAAATGTATCCCAAAAACCCTTTAAAAAAAAAAAACATAAAAAAAAAAATAAAAAAAAATAAAATTACCCAGTTGCTATTCCAATCTCCTTTTATAAGATATTATTTTTAAATTAAATGTTCAAACACCTGTTCAGGATGTTCTGCTTTACCCAGAGAAAACAGAACACTTCTAAAATGTCTCCCTCACTGATCAAATAATCTGTGGTTCCGTTCACGGGAAGCGAAGGAGGTTAATGAGTTCCTGGAAACGGTGTTTCCCTCCACATGAAAAAGGGGGCCAGGAGGCTTATATGTATATATATATATATAATATATATATAATATATAATAATATATAATAATAATAATAATAATAATAATAATAATAATAATAATAATAATAATAATAATAATAATAATAATAATAATAATAATAATAATAATAATAATAATAAATAATAATAATAATAATAAAATAATAATAATAATAATAATAATAATAATAATAATAATAATAATAATAATAATAATAATAATAATAATAATAATAATAATAATAATAATAATAATAATAATAAAATAATAATAATAATAATAATAATAATAATAATAATAATAATAATAATAATAAAAATAATAATAATAAAAATAATAATAATAATAATGGAAATATAGATTTACAGAAATTGAACTTACTCTTTTTTTACTTAGAGGTTTAAAATTTTAATTATTTTTGACGAAAAAAAACAGACATAGTTTAAAAGCTTTATTTATTTAATAAAAAAATAAATACATAACTGGATATTGATACATAAATTTATTCAATCATTAATACATTAATACATTCATAAGTATTCTACTCTAGGGTAGTTTGAGATTTTGGAAACTCTACGCCAGATGTTTGGAAGAGAGAGAGAGAGAAAGAAGAAGAGAAAGAGAGAGAAAGAGAGAGAGAGAGAGAATACTTAACCGAGCCCAAGGTGGAAAATAAAGAGAAAAACTAATAATTTGGGGAATTTGCAAAGGATCGTAATCGATATTTATAACTTTTAATATAAAGAGTAAAGACTTACGAATGATGAAAAATAATTTCTTGTAAAACAAGAACTGTGTCCATCAACAAGCCAAATTTGGCAAACTCAAACCTAAAATTGAAAATAATAATAAATGGGATAAGATATCTAGATGGGGCACTCCTTTTAATAAAGGATGCCAAAGGATAGGATAAGTTACCCGAGATGTAATGGTTTTAACTCACCCTATTTTTGTCCTGACAATGTCTTGCCCAACGAATTTTCTCCTTCTGGAAAACAAGTCTCAACAGAACTCTATCCAGCTTATACTTCTTCAAAGCCAAACATTCTTCTTGAATTAGAAGTAGATATAGCCAAGAAGTAATAACTGTACTTCTGTCTATTCGGGACTCGTTCACTAATGTCTAAATACAAGATTTCTCAGAGTAAATATAAAGAATATTAATACAATTGTCAATATTAGCAGCACGATAAATACGGTAGTCTATGTTACTAGACGAAATTAGTATCGTTATACAACACAATAAATAATCAATGCCGATAATTGTTAACAGCATAACGACAAAGTAAGAAGTAACTTTTTTTTTTGAAAAAGTTTCCAATCAGGAAAACCATGTAAACCATGTAAACCATGTAAACCATGTAAACCAATCAGGAAAACCATGTAAAAATGTATTTTATTTTCTTCAATCTTTATTATTGGAAGTCGGTGATAAAAATTAAGGTTTTCTTTTAAAACCAGAAAATCTCGTTTTTTTTTTTTTTAAGTTAAAACTAAAAAAAGCCATAACTCCTGTCCTATATGAAACTATTATATAATATAGAATTATTATACAATAATAATAATAATAATAATAATAATAATAATAATAATAATAGTAATAATAATAATAATATATAATAATATATAATAGAATTAATACAATAATAATAATAATAATAATAATAATAATAATAATAAATAATAATAATAATAATAATAATAATAATATAATAACAATAATAATAATAATAATAATAATAACAATAATAATAATTAGTAATAATAATAATAATATATTAGAGGTC
>SEYY01011943.1:15000-17500 GCA_009176605.1 Armadillidium nasatum | reverse complement strand
TATTGTGATGGTTATCACAATTTGCTATTATTATTTATTATTTTATTTTTTATTATTATTATTATTATTATTATTATTATATATTATTATTATTATTATTATTATTATTATTATTATTATTATTATTATTATTATTATTATTATTATTATTATTATTATTATTTAAATTTATGATAATTTTTTATTGTTAATTTTTTGTTAGTCACTATTTATTTTCGTTTATTATCACTAGTATATTATAGTCATAATTTTAAGTTGTAATTACTTATATTTTTTTTATTATTACTATTTATCATTATCAATTTTTCTTTTTATTTTTTTTATCATTTTAATTTCCTTATCAAATAATTTTATTATTATTATTATTATTATTATTATTATTATTATTATTATTATTATTATTATTATTATTATTATTATTATTATTATTTTTGTTATTATTCTCTTTTTTTGGTGAACAAGCACTCTAAGTAATTGTTATTAAGATTTCCCTATTCACTTGCTCTTGTATTTTTTTTATTTTTAATCTTTTATTTTTTTGTATTTATTTTATTTATTTTAATAAATTTGTTTATTTTGCTGATATTTGACCAGAGGAGGGAGAGGGGAGAGGGGTGTTGTTGCTTTGCGGTCTTTTTAATCCTTAAAAATAATTCTGTAAAATCTGTTCGAGGATGACAAGTGTCTCTTAAAATCTTCTGTAGGATTTTTTATTTTTTATTTTTTTTAGTAGGAGTAGCTTTAAAATTTTAACCACTTTTTGGTGTTTTTGGTGGTGTTGTAGGAGCTTAATTTTAGGTTTTCAGTACTTTACTTACAGTATGGTTCTTCAACCTCGGATTCGGGATCACATAATAAGGGTTTGGGGGTTCGGGGGTTCGGTGGTTCAGGGGTTCAGGGGTTCAAGGGTTCGGGGGTTCAGGGGTTCAGGGGTTCAAGGGTTCAAGGGTTCGGGGGTTCGTGGTTCAATGGTTCTGGGGTTCAAGGGTTCAAGGTTTGAGGGTTCTGGGATTCGGCTTTCGTCGTTTTCGGAAGTTCAGGAGTTCGGGAGCTAGGGGGCTCTGGGGTTCAGAGATTGGGGATTATTATTAAACTCCCAAAGTACGAAAAAATCTTTTCATATCCTTTTATAATCTTTACCAAAATCTTACTTTTTAAATTTTTTTTTTTTCGAATGAATATTGGCTTCATTACATAATAGTGAATACATCAAATTTATTAATCAACCGTACGATAAATATCGATAGCTTTTCCGTCAATAGAAGCAATGATATGAATATGAAGATATTTCACTAAATAATCTTAATCAAAAGCTTACTTTTTAAATTTTTTTTCAGATGAATATTGGTTTCATTAAATAATAGTGAATATTTTAAATTTATTAATCAAGCGTACGATAAATATCGATAACTTTTCCCTTAGCAGACGCAATGATATGAATATGAAGATGTTTTACTAAATATGAAGACACTTTTACTAAAATATTTTACTAAAAAAAAAAAATAAGAAATTAAAATTAAATACAGGAAAGTTTTTGAATTAGACATGTATCAATAAAATACAAACAGGTTAAAAATAGCAGAAGAAACATTTTTTTCATTTCATTGATTTCTGCTTATTATGAGGAAAGTGCGAGGGAATAATAAATCCAAACCAAAATTTACGTCCAAACATTAAATTGCTTCAAAAATGGGTTCTTTTGAATGAGTTCTAGTCAATGTTACAAAAAAACTAAAGAAACAATTTTTACTTTTCGATCTGAAAAGAAAATATTGAAAGAAAAGAAAAATCTGAATTCAACGTAAAATTGATTTCCAATTGATTATCTCTCATATCTAGAAAGAGGTTCTAGAGAGAGTTTCTAGGAAGAATTTCTAGGAAGAAGAGTTTCTAGTAAGAGTTTCTAGTAAGAGTTTCTAGAAAGAGGTTCTAGAAAGAGGTTCTAGAGAGAGTTTCTAGGAAGAATTTCTAGTAAGAAGTTTCTAGAAAGAGTTTCTAGAAAGAATTTCTAGGAAGAGTTTCTAGTAAGAGTTTCTAGAAAGAGGTTCTAGAAAGAGTTTCTAGGAAGAATTTCTAGGAAGAGTTTCTAGTAAGAGTTTCTAGAAAGAGTTTCTAGAAAGAGTTTGCAGTAAGAGTTTTAGAAAGAGTTTCTAGGAAGTTTCCAGAAGGAGTTTCTAGGAAGAGTTTCAAGGAAGAATTTCTAGAAAAAGTTTCTAGGAAGAGTATCTAGGAAGAGTTTCTAGGAAGAGCTTCTAGAATGAGTTTCTAGAAAGAGTTTTTAGAAAGAGTTTCTAGAAAGAGTTTCTAGATATAAATATTTGAAATTGCACTTTCGGGAGGATCTAAAATTCTAACATCATATCCTTAATTACATCCTTTTTAATTAACAAAAGGAAAGACTCATTTTATGTTTTAAAAAGGTTCAAAAAAATCCTGACGCAGTAATAAGAAATAAAATTAATAATAAAATTACTTATTAATAAAATTAATTAATTAATAA
>SEYY01011943.1:7500-12500 GCA_009176605.1 Armadillidium nasatum | reverse complement strand
TATTTGGTGAGTGAATTTATGAAATCTCCAGTCAGGTCAAAATACGAAAGAAGGAACGATCGCCAAACCTGAGAGCTCAAAAAGCTTTCCTCTTTAACCATCGCTTATTGTAGTTAAAAATCAATTAAAATTATAATTCTCAAAGTGTCTAAAATTCCCCCCCCCCCTCACAAAAAAAAAAATAATAATAATAGCAAAAGAAGCGGACAATCAACCCAACCTGAGAGCTCAAGTTGTTCCTCCTTGACCATTGTTTATTGCAACTGTAAATCAATTGAAATCGGAATAATGCTCAAAGTTTCTAATTAAAAAAAAAAAAAAAAAAAAAAAAAAAAAAAAAAAAAAAAAAAGGGGAGAATCACCCAACCTGAGAGCTCAAGATGTTCGTCCTTGACCCATTGTGTATTACAACTTTAAATCAATTGAAATAGGAACATTTTTAAAAGTGTTCAACACATTTTTCATTATTGGACCCTCGATGAAATTTTTTTAATTTCATTGATTTTGCTCTTAAAATTATCCAGGTACTAATTAGCAGACGAGTTAACGGACACATTGGGATGGCTGTTGTTTATTTCGTAACTTTAGTTATTATTGTTGTTGTTGTTGTTGTATTTTGTTGTTGTTGTTGCTGTTGTTGTTGTTGTTTTTGTTGTTTTTGTTGTTGTTTTTGTTTTTGTTTTTGTTGTTGTTGTTGTTGTTGTTGTTGTTGTTGTTTTTGTTTATGTTGCTGTTGTTGTTGCTGTTGTTGTTTTTATTGTTGTTGTTGTTGCTGTTGTTGTTGTTGTTGTTGTTGTTGCAGCATTTTCCTATTCAACATATTCCCTATCAACCTTTTTCCCAACATACATACACACACACACACACACACGCATATATATATATATATATATATATATATATATATATATATATATATATATATATATATATATATATATATATATATATATATATATATATATATATATATATATATATATATATATATATATATATATATATATATATATATATATATATATATAATATATATATATATATATATATATATATATATATATATATATATATATATATATATATATATATATATATATATATATATATATAAATTGAGAAGCGCAATGAAATATAAACGTAATACTATATAGAAAATGAAATTATATTCAAGCCAATCTGGCAACATCTGACAACATCTGGCAACATCATCAGCAACAGATACAAACTTCAAAACGTTTTACAATCCCAAAACAGCAAATCTTCTGTTACCAACTGGAAATCCAATTACCAAATACAAAATTCTTATAATGATATTCCGTAATTGCCCCATGGTCCCCGCCCTTACCCCCCCTGGCACCCCATATCTAAATATATTCACACGTTATCCCTATTGGCACTTTAACACAAGGGTAGAATTTCAAGTGGGTTCCAGCTCACAAGTGAGTGAAGAGAGGACTCTTGTTTCTATGGGACTTCACGTTTATTTTGTTCTTCTTTATAGGGGTTTCCAGGCTTGGGGTAAGGCAGGGGAGAAGGATGGGAAAACATAATGGGGGAAGGGAAACATAATGGGGAGGGGTTAGGGGGGTTATATAAAATGAACTTTATATTAAATTGACATTACAATTTATCGGCGAGATTTAAATCGTATTATTATTAAATTATACTAACGATTGAACGCACACACAAACACACACGCGCACACACACACATTTACACATACATACACACGCACACACATTTACATACACACACACACACACACACACACAAGGTTACTCAGAGTACGTAAATATAAAACGAAAATAGTTAGATAAATTAAAAATTTTGAGTTAAATTATTTATGATTATTAATATGTGAATAAAAATAATTATTAAAATAAATAATTTCATAAAAATAAAATAATTTAAATAAACTTATTTAAAATAAAATAAATAAATAAAATGTAATTCCTATATTTATAACTAACTGAATAAAAATATATTTATATTTTTTTTTTCATTTTTAAATTAATATTTTTTTTTTTTTACATTTTAAATATTTTTTAAAATATTTTTTATATGATATTTTAATATATTATTTTTATTAAATATTTTTTATTTTTTATCTGCTTGTTTACTTGTTTTATCAAGGAAATATACTAAATATAAATACAATATTTTTATAGAAATTAATTAATTATTATTAAATTAATAATTCCTAATATATATATATATATATATATATATATATATATATATATATATATATATATATATATATATATATATATATATATATATATATATATATATATATATATATATATATATATATATATATATATAATAAATAAAAGAGAAAGAGAGAGAGAGAGAGAGAGAGAGAGAGAGAGAGAGAGAGAGAGAGAGAGAGAGAAAGCATAAAAGAGTGAGATAGAGAGAGAGAGAGAGAGAGAGAGAGAGAGAGAGTATAAAAGAGAGATAGAGAGAGAGAGAGAGAGAGAGAGAGAGAGAGAGAGAGAGAGAGAGAGAGAGAGAGAGAGAGAGAGAGTATAAAAGAGTGAGATAGAGACAGGGAAAATGTGAGAGAGAGAAAAAAAGTATAAAAGAGTGAGATAGAGACAGAGAGAAAGAGAGAGAGAGAGAGAGAGAGAAAGTATAAAAGAGTGAGATAGAGACAGAGAAAATGTGTGAGAGAGAGAGAAAAAGTATAAAAGAGTGAGATAGAGAGAGAGAGAGAGAAAGCATAAAAGAGTGAGATAGAGACAGAGAGAGAGAGAGAGAGAAAGAGAGAGAGAGAGCATAAAAGAGTAACATAGGGAAAATTAGAGAGAGAGAGAAAGAATCAAACAAACAGAGAAACAAAATTCTGGTTTGAAATTTACTCTTGCACAGATTAAATGATGACGAATTGGATTCTTGTATCAAAGGTCCTTGGTTTGATTTTTAGAAGAGATTTAATCCTCAATTAAAAACAAAAGATAAATAAGAAATGATAAAGAATCTATTTATTTATATTTAGAAAGGTGTCAATTTAAAAAAAAAAAAAAGAGAATATTTTTTTTCTTCAAAAGAGTATATGAAATATCTTTCTTTGCTCTATTTCTTTTTAGATCTTCTTTCCCCCCTTTTTTCTTTATTTCTCTTTTGTTTCTTCAATAGAGTATTGGAAATATCTTTCTTTGCTCTCTTTCTTTTTAGATCTTCTTTCCCCCCTTTTTTCTTTATTTCTCTTTTGTTTCTTCAAAAGAGTATTGGAAATATCTTTCTTTGCTCTCTTTCTTTTTAGATCTTTCTCCTCTCTTTTCTATATTTCTCTCTTCTGGTAAAGAAAGTTTTCTTAGTGGTCTTCGCACTCTACTCTTCTTCTGTTCAAGAATTTCTTCTATCCTGACATCCACTTTCCCTCACTTTTCAGTTCAAGAATCTCTCCTCCCTTACCCCACCTCCTACTGTCTCTCCTGTTCAAGAATCTTTTACCCCTGATCCCCCACCCTCAACTCTCTCTTCTGTTCAAGAATCTCTTCTCCCTGATTTCCACCCCCACTCTCTCTCTCTCTCTCTTCTCTTTAGGAATCTCTTCTCCCTGACCCTCTCTATATGCTTTCTCTTCTGTTCAAGAATCTACTCCCCTTGACCCCCATTACCTGCTCTCTCCTCCATTCCAAAAATCTCTTCTCCCTTATCCCCACCCCTACTCTCTCTCTCTCCTGTTCAAGAATCTCTTCTCCCTTTCTCCACACCCTACTCTCTTTCCTGTTCATGAATCACTTCTCCCTTTTCTCACCCCCTACTCTCTTCAGTTTAAAAGTCTTCCCAACCCACGTCAATCTATTTATTCTTGGGTTTTCATTTTCTTCTTTTCGCTACTTCTTGATTTCAAAATATGGTCAGATCTTTTTGTCTCTCTTTTTATATATTTGTCATTCAACTGTATAATAATAATAATAATAATAATAATAATAATAATAATAATAATAATAATAATAATAATAATAATAATAAAAATAATAATAATAATATTAATAATAATAATAATTAAAATTATTATAACAGTAATAATAATGATAACAATGACAATAATAATAATAATAATAATAATAATAATAATAATAATAATAATAATAATAATAATAATAATTAAACCTCTCTCTCCTATTTCTTTAAAGCAATCTCCTTTTTTGCTAATTACTTTTATCTATCTATCTATCTATCTATCTATTTATCTATGTGAATTTTGAACGTTCTGTTAGAGACAGTATCATTGAAATGAATTCTGTCTCTGTGACGTTTTTGATCTTATAAAACGAAATCAAGATAAGGAAAACTTGACGTCCACTTAAATAATGGTGGATAATGAACAATGGTGAGAAAATGAAAGAGAGAGAGAAGGAGGAGAGAGAGATAGAAAGAGAGAGAGAGAGAGAGAGAGAGAGAGAGAGAAAGAGAAAGAGAGAGAAGGAGGAGAGAGAGATAGAAAGAGAAAAATTGGAGATATAGAGATATATAGATAGAGATAGTTAGAGGACACAGAGAGATAAAGAGGAAGAGAAACAGGAGAGAGAGGAAGAGAGAAAAAGAGGAGAGAAAGAAGAGACAGAGGGAGAAGGGAGAAAAACAGAGGACAGACAGGCACAGAGAAAGAAAATATTAGAAAAAGAGATGAAAATACTGAGAGAGAGAAAGAGAGAAGAAGATACAGAAAACAGAGAAAGTAAAAGACAGAGAGAGAAAAAGACAGAAAGAGAAAGAGAAAAATTTACATTTTGAACGAAAAATGTGCAAAAAAAAAGAGAGAATAAAAACAACAGAGAGAGATAACAAAGAAAGGAAAAGAGAGAAAAAGAATTAGAAGAAGGAAATAGAGAATGAATGAGAGGAAGGGAGATAAAGAAAGAGAACGAGAGAAAAAAATGCGAAGAGAAAAAGATAGAAAAATTTTAAAGACGATGATAATAAAATTTGTTGTCATATTAGAGGAGGTGAGGAGGTGGGGAGGTGGGGGTGGTGTAAAG
>SEYY01011943.1:0-2500 GCA_009176605.1 Armadillidium nasatum | reverse complement strand
CTTTCCTGGCAATCTTGAAGAACGTTCAGTTGAAAATCGAGGAGCGCGTTGTATTTATTATTTTAAATGCTACTTCCATATTTTCATTTATAGGCGGCCCTACATAACAGTTTTGCATTTCCACTTTTTTCAAAAAATAGTTATAATAAAACTACAATAGTATTTTGTATGATTTTTATTTGTATTTATATTTGTACGTAGTGTGTATACTAATTTTAAAATTTTATTTATAATGATTGAAAAGTATCAGATCTTTGCGACCCCCTTTCAGTAGTCTCGCGACCCCCCTGGGGGTCGCGACCCACAGTTTAAGAAGCCCTGGAATAGAGTATCGCTAAAAACTATTCATTTGCCCATGAACTTCTAAAATCAAAGATGAAAGCACCAGAAAGTGTAACTTGGAAATTTTCACACAAAATTTGTGTAAAAAATACATAAATGGGTAAAATCGCGACATACTATTTTTTTAACAAAAACTGATAGGGAACATGAAAATATGTAAGAATTCAACAAAATTTGAGTATCGCGACAGGCAAAATGTCGCGGCATTACACGTCCTGTCTTGCAGACGCAGGTGTGTGTTGTTATTCCTGTCGCGAAAACGTAAGTAAGCTACACACACACACACACACACACACACACATGAAGGCATTTTAATAATGTCTATATGAACCACTGAAATTTTACCGAAACTGGCTGGAAAGATTCATATGATGGGCTTTGCATAATGATTTAGATCTCTGACATGAATCCCAACTTAGAACAAACTGCTTTGTGTATTTAGGCATATTCTTCCATACAAAGCGCTTCCTAAGAAATGCCAGTGTTTTCTTGACTTCAAAATGCCCAAGTGAATGTGAATAAGAAATAACAGGTGTAATGCAAGATTCAGGAACAAAGACACAAGATGAAAGTGGAATAAATTCATCAACAACCAAAGACAGTAGGTCATTTTTATAATAGTTTCGCTTGGTCAGCTTGAGATTAGTATTTTCTTGCTTGTTTAAATATTTTTAAAGTTGCACATCTGTTTCTTGTGCTGCTTGAAGTTCTTTATAATCAATTTTACATTGAAATAGCTTAAACACTTCATTGGCGGAAATATGGAAAATAGATGACAGTGAATGACAGTCATCCTCTATTAAAGGATCTTGCTGGGGGAAAAGCTCTGGTGTGACCAATGCTTCATCACAGAGTGCTTCAGGAAGGACTTCTGTAACAGTGTCTTTTTTTCCAAGTTGGAGTGAAGTACTTGTTGCCAGTTCTATATCTGCATTTCCTGCAGTATTTGAAGCTGGTAATTTCAGTGAACTGTTTGTTGGCTGTTGAGCAGGATTTCTGCTCAAGTAATCAGCAAGAATATTTTCTTCAGATTTAATATGGTTTATGTTCAAATCATATTCAGACAAAGTTAGTTAACACTGCTCCTTGCAAGCAAGTGATTAGTATCAGTCTCTTTTTTTTTTAAGTGACTGGGACTGAAAGATTGTCACAAAACACATCTATCTTTCGTTCTTCTATGAAATGTTGAATTTTTTTTAAAGTTTTCACCAAGGCAAGGAGTTCCTTTCTAAAAATACTATAGCTCATTTCAGTTGGGTTTAATTTATAACTATAGAATCCAAGTGGAACAGTTTTTTCATTTTCGGTTGAAACTACAACACCAGCCAAGGCAGTCTTTTTTTTTTTTTACACCACCACCACTCACCGGCAAAGCCCTATTCAAAGAGGGGGTGTTAAAAGAATAAAAATGAAAGTAAATAGAGTACAAAATCCAGAAAATAGAAACCACCCCTACAGTACCCACCTAACACAAATTTCTCAGGTGGGCGCAGACGCGGGCTTTAAAGAAATTGAGATTAAATGCAGAGGGAAATACAGAAGATGGAAGAGAGTTCCACAAGACAGAGGTGGCAGGAAAGAAAGAGGCACCACAGCGGACAAGCCTGGAGTTGCCTATGTCCACGCAAAATTGATGAGCGGACATTGCACCCCTTGTGCTGCGAGGACGCCGTAAAGGTGGAGGTACACGGGTGGATAGTTCCCTCGAGCATTTGCCACTGTAGTACCTATAGAAAGTGACAAGGCACCAACATCACGTCGCAAAGATAAAGAATCAAGAGAATTAGAAAGAGCGGGACAGTTTATAAATCTTTTAGCCTTTGACTCAACCCTATCCAAAAGACGGGTGAAACCTGAGCCACCCCAGATATGAGAGCAGTACTCCATACAAGGGCTGATAAGACCCCTGTATAATTGGAGTAACTGCGAGGAAGAAAAAAATTCTCGCAGTCTAAACAGAACTCCCAGCTTCTTTGAGGCCGCCCTAGCAACCATTGTGATATGAGGTTTCCAAGACATTTTTTTGTTTATGTGAAGGCCAAGGATGTTTATATTGTCAACAGGAGAGATGGGAGAACCATCGAAAGAAATAGAAAAGTTAGGAGGTGTTTGAGAGGGAGATTCTGAAGTTGAGTTTTAAAGAGTTGAATTTCACAAG
>SEYY01011942.1:25000-27810 GCA_009176605.1 Armadillidium nasatum | reverse complement strand
TAGTAAAAAATTACGTATCATGCAATCGATAAAAACTTTCAAAGGCAAAACTTTTTATTGCGTACAGAACCTTTTTCTGAGCGCCATACAGGCGACTATCTTGAAACTGTATTTAAAAAGATGCTGACAAAATGGAAGATTTCATTAAATGAAGTGCACTGCGTAGTCAGGGATTCGGGAAAAATATAAAAAAAGCACTTTCTCTGGTAAGAGTGAAAACTGTAGATTCTTTGCACACCAAACTCAGATTGTAGTTAAAAATTAAATTATGAGTCAAAAATGTGTATCCGATTTAATAACCAAATGTAGATTAATTGCTAAGCATTTCAATCACTCCGTTATAGCCCAAAATGAGCTGAAGAAAATACAAACAAGATTAAATGTTCGTCCACTTTCTGTCATGCAAGATATTCAAACACGCTGGAATAGTAGTTTGCAAATGCTTGAGAGGATCAGCGAAATTAATGAGGCCATTTGCCTTTATGCTTCAAGCAGCACAAAAATAAAGCCTCTAACAGCTGACGAAATTACATTTTAAATAATTGTATTAATATCCTTAAGCCTTTTGAAGAATTAACAAATTAACTAAGTCCTTGCATTGAATTAACAAGTTCAGCTGAATCATGTTTGTCAGATGTGATACCACTTGTTTCAACATTGAAAGTTGTGTTAACAAATGTTATTAAGTCTAAGGGAGTTTCAAGGATGACTGAAACATTAATGAAGGAGAAGAACGACAGATTTGAAACCTGGAAAATGATGATGCTTATACAATTGCAACCTTTTTAGATCCTAGGTACAAAACAAAATTTTTTAAACCACTTGTTTCTCAGAATGTTAAAATCAATTAGGATGCTTATGCGATGAGATGATAGAAACAGCTAAAATAACGCCTTTCAAGAAAAAGCAAAAAGCTCTCAGATACAAAAGAAACAAAATCTGTTAGCTTAAGCATTGCTAAATCAATTCCAGCAGCGATGAAGAATCACAGTCAGAAGTGTCAAAGGATACAATATCGATTATTGAAAATTATCTGAAACTCCCACGTTTGGAGGCAGATAAAGACCAACTGGTTTGGTGGAGAGATAATTGCAAAAGTTTCCCTTTTCTTGCTGAGCTGGTAAGGACATATTTAGAATGTCCTTCAACTAGTGTTGCTAGTGAGAGTCTTTTCAGTGGAGCAGGTCTCATTTAAGACGAAAAGCGAACCAAACTTTCACCTGAAAGAGCCCAAAAGCTTTTATTTCTAGAAAATAACCTACCAATTATTAACTTCAAATGGAATATGTGAAACTGTGAAGTGTGAAATACTGAATTTCCAAATGGGTGGAGGTTGGGGGAGGTTGGGGTGTTCAAGAGTTGGGTCCCCGTCCCACACCCTAGTAACATAGATTCTGGATTTATATTTAAAATTCCAAGAATCTATGGCAAAAACTCTAAAAAATTAAACTATCCGCATCCGCATCCGCATTGCGATATCGCAATTGAATATTCCGCAACCGCATCCGCGGATAGTAAAAAATTACTATCTGGTCCACCTCTAATATATATATTATATATATATATATTAATATATTATATATATATATATATATATATATATATATATAATATATATATATATATATATATATATTATATATATAGGCCAGAATGCACATTAGCGGCCATGCATAACTCAAAAACTATTAATCTTACATTAAAAATGATTATATTTTTGAAATCCTTGTCGAATTTTAGGTAAGAAAAATTGGGAAATAAAAAATAAATTCTTATAATAAATTTTATTACATAAGTAAATTTTACTTTTTTATAAGCCTCGCAAGAATCTTACGCCTGGCAATGTCATTTTTTAATTTTTTTTTAGAAATTAGAAAAAACATGGAAAATACCCTAAATCGTCTACAGGAAAAGTAGTAGACAATATCATCATCACTCACGGGTCGGGGGTACGGGGGGCAGAGCCCCCTTAGACAAATGTTCGTTTTTTTTTTACATGCCCTACTTTTTAATTATCAACTTATCGTATATATATATATATATATATATATATATATATATATATATATATATATATATATATATAATATACATTTTAAACATTTTTATAGTTTTCTTACTGCAAATTACCCAAGGATTTCAAAAATATAATCCTTTTTAATGTACGATTAGTAGTTTTTGATATGCATGGCCTCTAATGTGCATTCTGATTATATATATATATATATATATATATATATATATATATATATATATATATATATATATATATATATATATATATATATATATATATATATATATATATATATATATATATATATATATATATATATATATATATATATATATATATATATATATATATATATATATACCTTCAAACGACGTGTATCAGGTTATGTCGGCCTTTAATTTTACCAGGTTTCCGACTTTCCCCCATAACTATGGTGGAAATTTTATAGGCCTCTGGCCTTTGACCACCAGAGGTGAAATAATATATATATATATATATATATATATATATATAATATATATATATATATATATATATATATATATATATATATATATATATATATATATATATATATATATATATATATTTCGTTTTGTCTTTCTACTTCAACCTTCCCATCTTGCTAGAAACGTGCGCTCATTCAGCCTGTGCCGAAAAAGATGGACTCCCTTCAACCCATAACTACTTCCCATTTCTGTAATTTCCGTTCTGTCTAAAGTTTACAAATCTATCCTTAATTAACAGAAAGATTTGAAAACATCTCAATTATTCTAATCTTATCTCTTATCGC
>SEYY01011942.1:7500-17500 GCA_009176605.1 Armadillidium nasatum | reverse complement strand
TTTCTTAACCTCTTATTCTTCTCCTTACACTATTAACCTCTTTCCACCTCTGGATTCATACGATCACCTTCTCATCTCTGTATCTTGTTCTTTCTCTTCAAGTCTTCCGCAAGAACGGTCCATCCTTCGACGAGGAGACGTTCCTGGCACTTCGGTGCTCTGATAACTGATATACTTCTCTGATTTCTGGCATTTTGCAAAAAATGTCAACTAACTTTGTTTTTTCCTCTTTCCCTCATTTTGTATCTTCCGACGGCACAACAGACGTTTACATTCCTCTAAAGCTGAACTTTTCAGTCAAGCGTTTGTCTTTTGTTCCACCTTAGATTTTTTTCGAAACTATTCTTCCTACTCTAAGTCCCCACTCATTTATGTCTAATAATGTAATTTCTTCTAAAGATATTATTTCTGATCTCTTTGATTTTGACACTAAGAAGGCGTATGGTCCTGATGGTATTCCTCCTGCGGTTTTCCAAACTTGTGCCGCTAAGCTTGCAGCATGCCTTGGTAAACTATTTCGTCTCTGTTTTTCTACTTGGACTTTCTTTTCTTGCTGAAAACTATCCTCAATAGGAAGATTTGGAAGCATCTCAATTCTTCAAATATTATCTTTGATCTCGAGTGTGACATTCGTAAGAAATGTTCGACTGGTGACCTCTCTCTTTTGACTCTGACTGTTGGTCCTCTGCTCTTCGGCATTTCGGTGAAATGTTTTCTTCGATAGAGTCTATCACAAAGCTTTGATTTCTGAACTTTTCTCTTTCTGTATCTTTCCTTATCTCTGACTTCCTTTCCTGTCGTTCTATAACTGCTGTTGTAAACGGCCACCGTTTTTTCTTAAAATCTATTAATGGTGGTGTTCCTCTGGGATCTATTCTTTTTCCACTTTTCATTAATAACCTTCTCTTTATTATTTCATCACCTATCCTCTCCTATGCCGACTCCTTCTTCCTTCATTACTCTTTTCAATTTAAGAGGCACTGCCCAACAGCAAATAATTGACATTAGGAGGGTGGCTATGATGAACTAACCTGATCTTTCTTGTACTTCAGTGAGAACACGACCGTTTCCAATACCTCCAAAATTCAAGTCCTTTATCTTTCTACTGGACATAATCTTTCACTCAATTATGACATCTTGGAAATCCCTTACCTCAAAACTTCGTCTGCCCTTAAGTATTCTCAATTTATCTATTTCTCCTGATCTTTCTTGGAAGGATCTCATTGCTTCTTTTTCTAAACAAGCTTAGAGGAGGTTGTGTTCTGAGGCGACTTCAGAACTTCTTCACGCATCCCCACTTGCCTGCTCTTTATAGGGGTGTCGTTCACCCCTGGATGAAGTACACCTCACACATCTGGGGTGGTTCCACTTATACAGCTTTTCATGAAAAGGTGAAGTACAGGTCTTTTATTCTTATAAACTATATATATATATATATATATATATATATATATATATATATATATATATATATATATATATATATATATATATATATATATATATATATATATATATATATATATATATATATATATATATATATATATCAGTAATAGATGAGTTCTTAAGGAATCTAATTTTAAATATGAATAAACTTCCGAAGAAAACATAAATTCATTTTAATGCAAACGCTTTGTATTTGTGACAATACATTTTCAGTGAAAAAAAAAAAAAAAAAAAAAAAAAAAAAAAAAAAAAAAAACATTTTTTTTTTTTTTTTTTTTTTTTTTTTTATTAATGAAAATATGTGGAATTTAAAAATTCAAAAAAAAAATAAGTATTAAATATAAAAGAAATGTTAACAAGAATATATATATATAAATGAGGGTGCAAAAATAGAGAGAAAAGAAATGAGGGTGCAAAAAATAAAGAGAAGAGAAAAGAAAAGAAAGAAGAATGAGAGAGAGATCAAGAAGAAATTAGAAATGAGAAAGAAGAAAAATAATTTTTTTAGTTAAATGTAATTTGCAAAATTTTGCTCATTCTATTTTCTCCCTTGAAGATGTATGTCATAAATACGCAACGTTTTGTATTAAAATGAATTTACCTGTTTTCTTCGCAAGTTATATATTTATATATATATATATATATATATATATATATATATATATATATATATATATTATATATATATATATATATATATATATATATATATATATATATATATAGTATATATATATTTTAGGGATGGAGTGAAGTATCGGTATCGGTATCAAGTATCGGCATATTTTCCGATACCGGTATCGGTATCGGCCTTTTCAGTATCGGTATCGGTATCGGCAAAAAATTTGTATAGGAGTAAAGTATCAGTATCGGCATATTTTCAGGTATCGGGTATCGGCTTCGGGAATTTTTAGGTATCGGTATCGGTATCGGTAAAAAATTTTGGTATCGCTCCATCCTATATATATATATATATATATATATATATATATATATATATATATATATATATATATATATATATATATATATATATATATATATATATATATATATATATATATATATATATATATATATATATATATTCAGATTAATTTTAAGCTTTCTTAACCCTACAACGAAGGATGGGTTTTTGAACGATCATTATTTGATTTCAAAAAAGTAAACATTAATTTTGAAATTCGACCGAAAATTAATGAAATATGGAAGGTAGCGTATGCCTCTTAGTATTTAATTAAAAATATCAAGATATATATATATATATATATATATATATATATATATATATATATATATATATATATATATATATATATATATATATATATATGTACCGATATGTAAATCATTTTTATTTATAATTGATTGATAAAAATATATAATGAGAACTTTTGAAATGGGACATATGTTTCTCATCTGGCCTGGGCCTGTTACCATAGCTTTACACGTGTATGTGTGTATATGTAAGTATGAATAAATTAATGTGAATAGAGTTCAACTATTGGTGTTCGACCCCCTCAAAAGACGATGAAAGCGAGTACAAGTTTAGTGGATTAGCTGTGTTATAAGGAGAGTGACGCAACCATTCAATGTAAGTGGGTTCAGAATTGACGGAGTTATATCAAACTTTTTCAAAAGCTTTTTATATACTTTATCTATCGATATAGCAAAAGATTCATAGATATATGTGTTAAATAGGAGGTCAAGGGTCAAACTGAAGACATCGATGACGCCTAATCAAAAGTACCTCTATTGGCTAACTAAGATAACAGAGATAATATAGGAAATTAAGTTTCTAAACCTTATAATTATGTATAGTTTTCAGAATCTGTGGATGGGCAAAGGCTTGAACAATAATACGAATGGTCTGAGGGTCGAGAGAAGCGACCTTTTTTTAAGGGCCACATAAGAGGAGCCAAGCAACCAGCGGGAAGAAATTTTTTAAATTAAATTGATATTCAGAGCTGAAACAAATTGCCAAGTTCAAAAGAAGAAGCTTTGGGAATCACAGAAAGAATTCTATCAAGTCTGTATAAGACTTCTTAGTATTGTATTCAGAGTCAGAAGAGATAACATCTTTAGCAGAATTACAATATTAGCATAAACAAGTTGGAACTTGAAGGGAAGTGAAAGAAAAGTAATGCAGGATTCCTCTCATTTATAGTGGAATTGGAAGCAAAAATTTCAGAGAAGATTTTACCATTAGAATAAAAGAAACTAACACGAGAGTGGACGAGTACAAATTGTAACGAAACTTGCACCAAAGCGAATTGCCTGGCGCCTGAGCTGCCAATCTTGGGAGCTTGCTTGTCAACTCCCTTTCAGTTGAGAGAAAATAAAACAGTATTTTCTGCATGAATGTAAACTGCCGGTTGAAAGAAGATTTTTTTTTTTTCCTAATGTAACTTGAATGACGTTGAAGGGGTGAGAAGATGAATCAGTAAGAATTCTGAACTGAAAAACACAATTAGTAAGCACCTAAAACTCAAGATTCTTTCCTTCTGGTTTGTGCTTTTTAATTTTTAACAATGTATGGGTTGATCACTTTCCGGTTCGTGTTTATTTATATGAATCCTCACCTTTCAGAAAAGTTTGTTCGCATGCCCGTGAAGTCGCCTAGTTCGCACAAACTGTTCGCCCTTTGTTGTGTGTCTTTAACACATGTATTACATGTTGTGTTAATTGCAATAACTTTGGCGTTCGCTTTAGTGTTTCTTTACCTTAACGAAACATATCTTTGTAGTTTTCAGAAGAGAAATGAAAGAAATATTTAAGATAGATTAAATATTTTAAACCACCACTAAAAAGAGCACTAACTAACATTATACATATATATATATATATATATATATATATATATATATATATATATATATATATATATATATATATATATATATATATATATATATATATATATATATATATATATATATATATATATATATATATAGTGTGTGAATTTGTGTGCTGTGTGTGTAGGTGAATGTGTGCTTTGAGCGTTGCGCGAACAAACAGTAATGTATACATATAATTTTTCTCCAGCATAATCTCAACCGGTTCATTCCTTTTAATTTTCTTAATCTTTGTTAGTACAGCATGCCTTTCAAACGCCTCTCTAAACATTCTTTCACGTCCTATCATTATTGATGCAGTCTTCGCACGCATAGTTACACTTCTCAAGTTATATATATATATATATATATATATATATATATATATATATATATATATATAATATATATATATATATATATATATATATATATATATATATATATATATATATATATATATTAGGGATGGAGCGATACCAAAATTTTTACCGATACCGATACCGATACCGGTATCGGTATCGGAAAATATGCCGATACTACTACGATACTTTACTCTTATCCAAAAATTTTGCCGATACCGATACCGATACTGAAAAGGTCGATACCGATACCGATACCGGTATCGGAAAATATGCCGATACTTGCCGATACCGATACCGATACTTCACTCCATCCCTAATATATATATATATATATATATATATATATATATATATATATATTATATATAATATATATATATATATATATATATATATATTACAAAACGCCACCACTCACGGGCAGAGCCCTTTTCAAGGAGAGGAGGGGGCACATACACAGGGAAAAAACTCATTCCAACACACACACCTAACGCACAGCCCTCAGGTGGGCTGCAGACGGAAGCCTTGAAGAGTGGAAAATTAAATACAGGAGAAAAAATAGATAATGATAGAGAGTTCCACAGAATAGAGGTGGCTGGAAAGGAGGAGGTACCACAACGGGCTAGCCTGGGATTTCTTACGTCCACACAAAATTGGTGCGAAAGCAGGGTACCCCTTGTGCAACGAGGACGACGCATATATATATATATATATATATATATATATATATATATATATATATATATATATATATATATATATATATATATATATATATATATATATATATATGTGTGTGTGTGTGTGTGTGTGTGTGTGTGTGTGTGTGTGTGTGTGTGTGTGTGTGTGTGTGTGTGCTTATGCATGTTGCCCTTTAACGATCAGGTTATTTCCCTAACTGGTGGAAATTAGTAGGCTTCCAGCCTTTGTCCAGCAGAAGTATATATATATATATATATATATATATATATATATATATATATATATATATATATATATATATATATATATATATATATATATATATATATATATATATATATATATATATATATATATATATATATATATATATATATATATATATATTATTTAAAAGTATTACGATGTATCCTCACATGTATTGAAAATATTTTCTAAAAAAAGCCTTTCAACAATGAATGTTTCACAGGAATCATGAAATAGTTTACGAATTTTTTTTCTTTTTCTTTTTCTTTTTTATCAAAAGTTGAGAAAAGTATTTTTTTTTATATATTGATGAAAAACTAAAGTAGAAAAAGGCACTTTATACTGCTCAATCTCTTCCTAAAATCTCGATTTATAAAGAAGTTTTTTCCCCTTTTCTTTTTTTTATTCAAAGGAAGAAGAAGAAAAATAAATCTGTCTTAGAAAAGACAGTAAAGAGCATCGAAATTTAAGTAAAAAAAAGACCGCTTTCGGTTTGTTTCGTAGCACCACATGAATTATATTTTAGTAAAGAGCATCGAAATTTAAGTTAAAAAAAAAAGACTGCCTTCGGATTTGTTTCGTAGCACCACATGAATTATGTTTTCTTTTACCCTTCGTTTAATAAATGATTAAACAAACGAAAAAGGAATAAAAATAAATAACTTATTTGAACTTTGAAATTTAGGCAGGTTTTTAAAGAAGATATTCTCTTCTCAATTTTATTTTATATATTTGAAGGTTTTATTCAGTTTTTGACAATATAAAATAATGAAATTGCTTATTGTTTCCTTTACTATTCGTAGTTTTATAATCAAAGTCGTGGATGTAAAAATTTTAGACCTGAATCCATAAAGAAAGTCGCATAGAATTAAAGGCAATGGAAAGGAAAATAGGAGAGTGAGTGACTGAGTGAATTTATTAGATAAAGACAAGATAGATAGATATTGATAGAGAAAGGTAGAAAGAGAGATATAGAGAGATAGATAGAAAGATAGATAAGTAGTTAGATTGATAGGGGTATATATAGATATAGACAGAGACAAAGATAAATAGATAGATAGATTGATAGACAGAAGGATACAAATATAGATACAGAGATAGATAGATAGACAGATATATTAAATAAACGCGGATTGTTGTTACATAATTAAGGAAAAGATGAAAAAAATTGTTTGTTAAAAAAAATTAAATTCAGATGAAACATTTTCCAAAATGTTTTTTTTTTTTTTTTTTTTTTTTTTAAGTCAGTAAACGTACAAGATTTTAATATAAAATTGAGGCTTTTTGATAGTTAAATAAAATATTAATTTTGTCTTTCCATTTGTTTGTTAGTTTCATCTCATAAAATACGGATAAAATGACTTATGGGAAAACGGAAAAGTTGAGGTACTTGATGGAAGGTACTCCGGGAAATGGAGAAACTCAGGAAAATGTAAAAATGAAGATTAAAAAAAAAAAAAAAAAAAAAAAAAAAAATTTCTTTTTAATTATTCAATGAACTGTGAGAAGAGTTTAATGGTGAAATGGCAAGACTTGCAAGTGAAATAGAGATTTTGTACAGGAATGAGAAATGAAAAGAAGTTAATTTTTGGAGAGAGAGAGAGAAAGAGAAAGAGAAGAGAAGAGAAAGAGAAAGAGAAAAGAGAAAGAGAGAGAGAGAAAGAGAGAAGAGAGAGAGAGAGAGAAAGAGAAAGAGAAAAAGAAAGAGAAAGAGAGAGAGAGAACGTATGAATAAATTGTCAATTCAATTTTGGAGATGAGGAGAAAGTGGAAATAAAATGCATATTTTGATCAAATAATTGTTTACATATTTTCCTTTTGGTTTATTAATTATCATGTGAAAGTATTATTATTAAACTCTGCATAAAATAATTTTTAGTTTCTATAATATTTCTCTTTCGTTTTCCTAGATGACTTTTTTTAGGAGTAATTTATACATTGCAGATGAAAAAAAAAAAAAAAAAAAAAAAAAAAAAAAAGAAAATAAAAAAATTGGCTTCGTTTTAATAAATTCTTCACATAATTTAACATTTTTTATAAGGTTTATCAAGTAAGATAACTACTTTATTTCTGGAGACTTTCCAAAAATCTTCAAATTTCACAATTTTAACCTAGTTCTCAGATGCAATTAGCAGATAATATTTATTTTATATATATGAAAAGCTTGTTCCAGTTTCTAAATACATAGTGTAAAAATTATTTATCATGTACTTTATTATAGTTCTTTTTATTATTGCTTTTCTTTTCCAGATCATTCTGTCAATCATTTTTTTTATCATTGTAGTAAAATGTTTTTGTTCTTTGTTCTTATTTTAAGGTGTCTTTTTACAACCCACAATGTTATTGATATTCTTTAAATTCAAGTTAAAATGTGGATAATATTTTTCCACGATAAGAACACGTCTTTAAGTTATATCAAAGCAACTAAAATCTTCATTTAAACTTGACACCATATCTATTTGCAAAAAAAACAAAAAAAAAAAAACTAATTTTATAAATAGTTTTCAACTTCAGTTTTATTTTCATTAATTTTCCTAATCCTGATTCAAAAGATCAACACTTTCCTTCCTTCTATTCGAGTGTTCTTTCTTCAGAAACGAGAAAACAAAAGAACAATTCTCCGTAAGGATATTTCGCTCTTTTATCCAACTGTGGTTGTTAACATGGTTACGTTATTCCAGAAAAAAAGCCCAGGTTTCAATCTTTAAGTTAATTTGGGGTGACAAAATTGGTTAATATTTGTATTGGACAAGGGCTGATGCTCTCTCCCATTCCCATAAAAATGAACAAATGATACAAAAGGTTTTGCAAACAGTGTAACCACTTACAAATAACCTAATAATATCTGGATATTGTAGAGCAATACAAAAAGACTACAATTCTTCCATTCTTAACTTCTCAAATATGATTTTCTTTTAGTGGATTTTCTTCGCATCTTCTCAGCTTTACTTTTTTTATTTAAATGTCAAAGCATAGAGTAATTTAAAGTTCGAAAGAGCTCCCTTTCAACATCTGCTTATATATTAATGCAAAACCAAAATCCAAGACTCCTCTAAATTAACAAAATAATAATAATAATAATAATAATAACAATAATAATAATAATAATAATAATAATAATAATAATAATAATAATAATGTCAAAGTTAGATTAATATATATATATATATATATATATATATATATATATATATATATATATATATATATATATATATATATATATATATATATATATATATATATATATATATATATATATATATATATAACAAGCTCATGACTGCCATTTCTTGCATGAAGAAAGTCATAGAACACATTATTAAGCAATATATTCCGTTAGCTCAGCGGCAGAGCACTAGCCTAGCAAACGAGAGTAGTACCAGTGTTCGAGACGGGAAACGTGGAGTGGTTTCTTCTTACGCTTAACTCCGAATGATTCAGTCGTTAAAACGAGTACATTAATGAAGTGCTCTTGTCACTGATGGGAAATAATCTCCGGAATCCGCGATAGGCCTGACCCAGCCAGCAATATCCTCCGTGTTCCGTGAAACCCAAGGAACCCAAGGATCTTCCTCGAAAGAACCAACTGATAAGACGTAACTCCCTCCTGGGGGATGAAGATTATAAATAATTATTTATTTATTCCTTGAAAGAGAACGTTAATAAATAATAAGAACGTTCCTTGAAATAGAACACGTTATTAAGAATGTTCCTTCAACAGTGAACTAAAGTTTCTCAATCTTAATTGAGAGATGAGATACATATGCAAAGTTTAAGAAACTGACCCTTAATAGATTTGAAAAGAAGTTTGGTCTCAAACTTTTCGCAAAAATAAGACTTCAGTCAGACAACTAGACAGAAATAGTTTATTGGAAAGTCAATTACTGAACAAAGAAACAAACAAACACTTTCTTTATATATATATATATATATATATATATATATATATATATATATATATATATATATATATATATATATATATATATATATATATATATATATATATATATATATATATATATATATATATATATATATATATATATTATATATAGTAAAAAAAAGGAATAAATGATTTCCTTTTCTTTCGTGCAAAGACGATTTCTTTTTTTTCTATTTTAATGATCTTTTTTTTTTCTTCTTCTTCTTCTTTTTGTTAGTTCTATTTGTTTTAAAGGTTATTATTTTTATTATTATTATTACTATTATTATTATTATTATTATTATTATTATTATTATTATTATTATTATAATTATTATTTACGGACCTGTGTCCGAAAAATTGAAGCTTGTAGAATAGATTTGACACGCGAACGGTATAGTTATTTGGTTTCACTGTGCAGTGATAGAAAAATGGAAGTTAATAGTGATACACTGTTGAAGCAACGTACAATG